>JAPKLW010004054.1:3173-31365 GCA_026898455.1 Plectranthus barbatus
GTCTGCTGTCACTTTAACCACTATCAGTGGTCGGCATCCACCTCAGACCTAGCTCACGAATATGTCTTTCGTAAACTTTCTGCAGCAAGTTCTTTGTAAACGGATCAGAAAGATTGTCAGTAGTGTCAATCTTCTTATTCAACACATCGCCCCTCGATACGATTTCTCGTATGATATGGTACTTTCTCTCTATGTGTTTGCTTGCCCTGTGAGACCTCGGTTCCTTTGAGTTAGCCACTGCACCATAGTTATCACAATAAATTATGATGCTCCTCGGCAAACTCGGGATCACGCCCAACTCTAAAAGGTAGTTCCGGAGCCACACCCCCTCTTTCGAGGCGTCGGAGGTGGCAACATATTCCGCCTCCATGGTGGAGTCAGCAATAAATTTCTGCTTTGAGCTCCTCCAAGATACAGCTCCACCTCACAGGGTAAACACGTATCCTCAGGTCGATTTTTTTCTCATCCTGGTCCCCTTGGAAATCCGAGTCTGTATAACCCATAGGGCACAAATCCTCACTTTGATAAACTAGGCATAAATTCCTCGTTCTTTTCAAATACTTGAGGATGCATTTTACAGCAGTCCGGTGCGCCTGTCCAGGGTTAGACTGATATCTTGCTACCATGCCAACGGCATAACAGATATCTGGTCTGGTACACAACATCGCATACATGAGACTACCCACAACCGAAGCGTATGGTACAAGAATCATCTCGTCTTTCTCCCGCTGTGTCTGAGGACACTGCCCACCAGAAAGACGAACGCTATGTCTGAAAGGTAGCAAGCCTTTCTTGGCGAGTTGCATGTTGAACCGGGCTATCACAGTATCCACATAGGATGCCAGGGATAAGCTCAACATTCTTCTTTTACGATCTTGTAAGACCTTAATCCCAAGAATGTAACCAGCTTCTCCCAGATCCTTCATTTGGAACTGTTTGGATAACAATACTTTGATTTCGGACATCACTCCCTCGTTGTTTCCAAATAGGAGTATGTCATCAACGTATAGTGCAAGGAAGACCACGCTCCCACTGACACAAAGTCGCTAAACACAACTTTTGTTTTCCAACTGTGCAAATCCATAGGATTTAATCACATCGTTGAAACGTAAGTTCCACGACCTTGAAGTTTGCTTAAGTCCATACAAGGACTTCCTAAGCTTCCAGACAAGATGTTCTTCGCCCTTGCTTATGTAACCTTCGGGTTGCTGCATATAGATGTCCCTACCTTCTCCAAGGTAACCGTTTAGAAAAGCGGTTTTGACATCAATCTGCCAGATCTCGAGGTCCATATGCGTAGCTATGGCAAGGAGTATCCGGATGGATTTGAGCATGGCTACGGGTGAAAAGGTTTCGTCATAGTCAATGCCCTCTTTCTGACTTTAACCCTTTGCCACCAGCCTGGCCTTAAAAGTCGTCATCTTTCCATCCGCCCCTTTCTTTCTTTTGTATACCCATTTAAACCCTATGGCCCTAAAGCCATCCGGCAAATCAGTTTTCTGGTATACGTCCATAGCAGTTATGGATTCAATTTCAGAATCCATGGCGACACGCAATTTGGCAACATCCTTGTCCTGCACTGCCTCTTCGTAAGTCAGTGGGTCAGAGTCCACATGTCCGTCTTCCGGGCTCAAGTCCGAAGACTCACCCACGAATATGTACCTTTCCGGCTGGAAAATAACTCTCCCACTACGACGAGGCATCGGGGCCGTGTCAGTAGTAGGTGCAGTGACTTGTGGTCCTGCACCTTGCACTGAAGAACGTGTCTGTGGTGCTGTAGCTCTCACAGGTGCACCCACATCTACACGTTCCTCTTCCCTTGGAATTGCATTCTCGTTCTCAATTTCTTGAAGAACGATATCACTCCTTGACCTGTGATTACTCACATACTCGTCCTCCAAGAATCTAGCGTTGGTGCTAACAACGACTCTTTGACTCTCAGGACAGTAAAAGTAACCACCTATCGTTTGCCTGGGATACCCTATGAACAACATTACTTTTGACCTGCTTTCTAACTTAACAGGTACCTTCGACAGTACGTGTGCCAGACAGCCCCATACTCTAAACTTGCACAAACTAGGTTTGCGACCAAGGAAGAGCTCAGAAGGTGTCTAAGGCACTGATTTAGAAGGCACCACATTAAGCACGTAAGCTGTTGTTTCCAATGCGTAGCCCCAAAATGAAATTGGTAAGTTTGCAGGGCTGTGTCCCATTGCTGTTCTGATCTACTACTGGTGAGGACTCCGTAGATCTGTATTCTGAGCAGGACCAGAATCGAAATTCTCCTCCCTGTTCTCCCAAAATTGGCGCCTCTCTCTCTCTCTAGGTTCAGTGTGTTTCAACTGTGTTACAACTTATGAGAGAGAGCTGTCTATTTATAGACCTAGGGTTGGAAACCCTAATGGGCCATTTTTGGCTCAATTCAGCATATTTAATTGGGCCAGTCCTGGGACCTAATGCAAGTAATAAAGTGGGCCTATAAATTAATTAATTCCCATGTCCACAACCCAGGACACAATTAATTAATTAATATTAATTTTTTTTCACCACATAATTAATACTGACCTACCCCTTTATTACCACGTTATGAGAACGGGTTGTATTAATTGAGAATCCCCATATTTAAGGTTACCGGATATCCATTAATTAATCGGAGCCTCTGACAAGCTCTAACTACAATTAATTAATATCTTATTATTCCTGAGTAGTACCACTCAAACCTTATCACTCGTGCCTGAACATAATCAGCCTGAAGGACTTTGGCACGATAAATGTTATTGAGCTCGTCAGGGATTGTCCCCATCCTATTACTCGGATATGGTTACCTAAACCTAGTCTCAGGCGGTACTACACGAACTGCTGTTACCCAAGATGCGGATATACGAGCACGTTACTTAGGCTCTCCACCATGGCAAGTCAAAGCAACAGTTAACCCGTGAAAACCCCTGAACCTTCGTTAGGGTTTGGACTCAAGCAATATTACAAGATCTTGTATTCGCTGATGTCAGACAGACGAATACATCTCACTGCGGTCCATCAATACGCCACCTCTGCATACCAGCATGTCAAGTAACTAAGACAGACTACTTATTCCAACAATGCTGCAGCCATCCGGACAGACGTATCCTCATACGCTGTCTCGGCTGTGATCAAGTTTATGTCTCTCTAGGTCAAGTGATCATACTGTCTTCTGCGATCTACAACACGTCGTATTATCGTCCCTATCGGTGAGACAAGAGGATACCATTGTTCATACATGTAAGATTGTTAACATATAGGAGAAATAAACTGTTGTATAGTCATTGTAATAAATGCTTTCAGTATACAAAACCCATCAATCTCCCACTTATACTCAAAGCATAACTAAGCTATTACAGAGTATACAGTTCGTCTATCAAGTCTGCTGTCACTTTAACCACTATCAGTGGTCGGCATCCACCTCAGACCCAGCTCACGAATATGTCTTTCGTAAACTTTCTGCGGCAAGCTCTTTGTAAACAGATCAGCAAGATTGTCAGCAGTGTCAATCTTCTTAATCAGCACATCGCCCTCAAAACGATTTTTCTTATGATATGGTACTTTCTCTCTATGTGTTTGCTTGCCCTGTGAGACCGCGGTTCCTTTGAGTTAGCCACTGCACCAGAGTTATCACAATAAATTGTGATGCTCCTCGGCAAACTCGGGATCACACCCAACTCTAAGAGGTAGTTCCGGAGCCACACCCCCTCTTTCGAGGCGTCGGAGGCGGCGACATATTCCGCCTCCATGGTGGAGTCAGCAATGAATTTCTGCTTTGAGCTCCTCCAAGATAAAGCTCCACCTCCCAGGGTAAACACATATCCTGAGGTCGATTTTTTTCTCATCCTGGTCCCATTGGAAACCCGAGTCTGTATAACCCATAGGGCACAAATCCTCACTTTGATAAACTAGGCAGAAATTCCTCGTTCTTCTCAAATACTTGAGGATGTGCTTTACAGCAGTCCAGTGCGCCTGTCCAGGGTTAGACTGATATCTTGATACCATGCCAACGGCATAACAGATATCTAGCCTGGTACACAGCATCGCATACATGAGACCACCCACAGCCGAAGCGTATGGTACAAGACTAATCTCGTCTTTCTCCCGCTGTGTCTGAGGACACTGCCCACCAGAAAGACGAACACCATGTCTGAAAGGTAGCAAGCCTATCTTGGCGAGTTGCATGCTGAACCAGGCTATCACAGTATCCACATAGGATGCCTGGGATAAGCTCAACATTCTTCTTTTACGATCTCGTAAGACCTTAATCCCAAGAATGTAGCCAGCTTCTCCCAGATCCTTCATTTGGATCTTTTCGGATAACCAAACTTTGATTTCGGACATCACTCCCTCGTTGTTTCCAAATAGGAGTATGTCATCAATGTATAGTGCAAGGAAGACTACGCTCCCACTGACACAAAGTCGGTAAACACAACTTTCGTTTTCCAACTGTGCAAATCCATAGGATTTAATCACATCGTTGAAACGTAAGTTCTACGACCTTGAAGTTTGCTTATGTAACCCTCGGGTTGCTGCATATAGATGTCCCTACCTTCTTCAAGGTAACTGTTTAGAAAAGCGGTTTTGACATCCATCTGCCAGATCTCGAGGTCCATATGCGCAGCTATGGCAAGGAGTATCCAAATGGATTTGAGCATGGCTACGGGTGAAAAGGTTTCGTCATAGTCAATGCCCAATTTCTAACTTTAACCCTTTGCCACCAGTCTGGCCTTAAAAGCCGTGATCTTTCCATCCGCCCCTTTCTTTCTTTTGTATACTCATTTGCACCCTATGGCCCTAAAGCCATCCGGCAATCAGTTTTCTGGTATACATCCATAGCAGTTATGGATTCAATTTCAGAATCCATGGCGACACGCAATTTGGCAACATCCTTGTCCTGCACTGCCTCTTCGTAAGTCAGTGGGTCAGAGTCCACTTGTCCGTCTTTCGGGCTCAAGTCCGAAGACTCACCCACGAACATGTACCTTTCCGGCTGGAAAATAACTCTCCCACTACGACGAGCCAATGGTGCCGTGTCAGTAGTAGGTGCAGTGACTTGTGGTCCAGCACCATGCACTGAAGAACGTGTCTGTGGTGCTGTAGCTCTCACAGGTGCACCCACATCTACACGTTCCCCTTCCCTTAGAATTGCATTCTCGTTCTCAATTTCTTGAAGAACGATATCACTCCTTGACCTGTGATTACTCACATACTCGTCCTCCGAGAATCTAGTGTTGGTGCTAACAACGACTCTTTGATTCTCAGGACAATAAAAGTAACCATTTTTTGTTTGCTTGGGATACCCTATGAACAGCATTACTTTTGACCTGCTTTCTAACATATTAGGTTCTTTCAACAGTACGTGTGTCGGACAGCCCCATACTCTAAACTTACACAAACTAGGTTTGCGACCAAGGAAGAGCTCAGAAGGTGTCTTAGGAACTGATTTAGAAGGCACCACATTAAGCACGTAAGCTGTTGTTTTCAATGCGTAGCCCCAAAATGAAATTGGTAAGTTTGCAGGGTTGTTTCCCAATGCTGTTCACATCTACTACTGTGGAGGACACCGTAATCTGTATTATGAGCAGGACCAGAATCGAAATTCTCCTCCCTCTTCTCCCAAAATCGGCGCCTCCCTCTCTCTCTAGGTTTAGTGTGTTTCAACTGTGTTATAACTTATGAGAGAGAGTTGTCTATTTATAGACCTAGGGTTGGAAACCCTAATGGGCCATTTAGGGCTCAATTCAGCATATTTAATTGGGCCAGTCCTGGGACTTAATGCAAATAATAAAGTGGGCCTATAAATTAATTAATTCCCATGTCCACAACCCAGGACACAATTAATTAATTAATATTAATTCTTTTTCACCACAGAATTAATACTGACCTACCACTTTATTACCACGTTATGAGAACGGGCTACATTAATTGAGAATCTCCATATTTAAGGTTACCGGACATCCATTAATTAATCGGAGCCTCTGACAAGCTCTAACTACAATTAATTAATATTTTATTATTCCTGAATAATACCTCTCAAACCTTATCACTCGTGCATGAACTTAATCAGCTTGCAAGACTTTGGCACGATGAATGTTATTGAGCTCCTCAGGGAATGTCCCCATTCTATTACTCGGATATGGTTACCTAAACCCAGTCTCAGGCGGTACTACACGAACTGCTGTTACCCAAGATGCGGATATACGAGCACGTTCATTAGGCTCTCCACCATGGCAAGTCAAAGCAACAGTCAACCCGTGCAAACCCATAAACCTTCGTTAGGGTTTGGACTTAATCAATATAACGAGATCTTGTATTCGCTGATGTCAGACAGACGAATACATCTCACTGCGGTCCATCAATACGCCACCTCTGCGTACCAGCATGTCAAGTAACCAAGACAGACTACTTATTCCGACAATACCGCAGCCATCCGGACAGACGTATCCTCATACGTTGTCTCGGCTGTGATCAGGTTTATGTCTCACTAGGTCAAGTGATCATACTGTCTTCTGCAATCTACAACACACCGTATGATCGTCCCTATCGGTGAGACAAGAGGATACCATTGTTCATACATATAAGATTGTTAACAGATAGGAGAAATAAACCGTTGTATACTCATTGTAATAAATGCTTTCAGTATACAAAACCCATCACTATTCGGAGCAGGGACATCATTCATGAGTTATACTCCAAGCAACATCTAAACCAAAATTAACCACAAGCCTAACTCCGGACGTTTAGAGTGAATTAGCATACGTACTGGACCCATGCCGTATGCCCCTCACGTCCTTTGTTGTCTCATTTAGTTTAATCTTAGAGATTAGTGAAAGTTGTCTCAATGCAAGCTACTTGAGTAGACGTTTGCTCAGAGGCTCCCACTTCTCATCTTAAACTAAATATTTTATTTAGAAACCTCATCGCACCACACCTGGTGAGAGACCTCTAACGCAAGCTACTTGAGTAGACGTTTACGCTTCAAGATGTCTCAATCCAGTGAAAGGTCGTATTTGTGGAGGTCTAATGATTTTGGTTAGAAAAGAACCAAAATCCAACTTAGTATTTTTAATTCTAAAGGTTTCATGCGCACACACTATTTTATGTTCCCATAAATTATGTCACACCCAAAATTCCATCATAAATTAATATGATCTCAAAATTTATAGACATAATTTAAAACATAAAATAAATCACATAGTCATGCTCAAAAATTAAATTGCAACATGCTTATAAAAGCAAATAATTAAAGCAAATAAACATGCTTTCCTATTATTTACTAGTGCGCACATAATGAATCACATCAATACGAGAATAAATAAATAAACAAATAAATTCTCGTGGCCCCTCAGATGCGATTACATGATAAATAATTAAATCTAATCTATTACAAGATTTCATTCCAATACAGATCTTCAAACTGGGCCACCGTTGGACTTGAAATCTGATTTGGACTGCTTTAACAACATTTAAGCTTCAAATTAGGGTTTCAGGCCCAAAGGGGAGTGTCAAACCCTAATTTTCAGGACAACGGGCCGCCTCCGGGCCAACAAGCCCAAGCTACAGCCCGGGTGAGGAAAATCGTAGGGTTTGCAAACCCTAGCCGCCAACCGCCAGGGCAGCCCGCCACACAGCCTTCCCGGCCGCCGCCCGCGTCCGGAGTTCGCACCCAGCCTTTGCCGCCAGCCATGCCCGCAACCCAGCCACGTCCCAGCGCTGCCACGGCCACCGGCGAGTCGCTGCAGCCGTGCCTGAACCGCAAGCTCGCGCTCGCTACTGCTACAAAACACTGTGCGCCACCTGCGTGCTCTATTGTCCGATGTCACCACCACCGGTCGTTGCTGCAGCAGCCATCACCGGAGCAGACGCACGCAGCAGGTGCTCGCAAGCCAGCCGAACCCACAGCCTTGCTGCGCACCTGTTCGTCGGTTATCTTCCCTGTCGAACAAAGAAGACACCACGCATAGTGGCGACCTCGCGGCGGAACCCTAGCCGCCGCCAGCCGCGTCTGTAGCGCTCCAACCATCTGCTCGCCTGCCTACCTGGACCACCTTGTTCGCCGGCCTGTTCTCATTGCCGGAAGACGCGAGCAGCGAAAGAATGAGGCAAGCGTGGCCTAGCCGCAGGGAAGGGACCCTGCCGCCGCCACCCGCCGTCGCAATGGCCGTCGCCGCTGCCGATTTTTTGCCTATCAAATCTAACCACGGATTTTCTCGTGGTGAAAAAATAGATCCAAAAACGAGAAGGCCACGAGAACAAAAAAACATCCACGACAATTTAAATCCATCCATGAACATACATATTTATTTAATCTCAATCTATCCAAAATAGAGCCTAAGAACATGAACCTGGCTCTGACACCAATTGTAGGGTTTGAGTCTACGATGGACAACGCGAGTTGCCATTAATTAAATTCTTGCCAAGGATCATTCTTAGGATACCAGGAACAAATTTCAATTAAATAAACCATGCGATCCTATGCATGCTCCTACAAAATTAATTGCAGACGATGGATTTAGAGAATACCTGATTTCACCGTTTGATCTATAGATCTAGATCGGAGCCTGATAGCGCGTTTCGCAACGTGCTATAGCTGCAAGTGTACAGACCACTGCAGAGGGCAAGTAATAATTTATCGAATCTCAAGGACTGCAGGCTCGAAATATAACTAAGCACTAAAACATAGACACCTTACTACTATCTAGGCGAATCAGAAAAGGGATTTGGTTTTTATTTAAACTAGCAATGATTTTAAAGCAATAATAAAATAAAGATCAATAAATGATTTTAGAAAGCTTGTGAGAAAATAGGATTCCAGGGCAATCCACTTTGAATATTAATCAAACAACTTTTCATGCAATCCAATCCCAATTTAATTCCCAAGGATGTGAGCAATCGCAAATGTGTTATCAGGTGATCCTCTCGAACTCTAAACCATAACATGGAAATAAAAGATCAGAAGATTCCTCTCGGACATACAAAAGACTTTTACTCTTGAATTAAAACCTTAGATTTCAAAACCCTTTAAAAGTTCAATTTCCTCTCGGACAATTGTTCTAATAAATCTAATTTATTTGCATCTTAATTGATAACCTAGACCTCTCGGTTCAAAAACTACCAATTCAAATCGCAATCAATGGCCAATATCTCGCAATTAATGAAAATCCCAAATAAAATTAGAACATCAATGGAACAGGAACATTGAATCACATAGATTGTTGAATGAATAAATACAAAGCTTCAAACCCTAGAATCCATGAATAGATTTAGCCAGTCATGCTAAATTCTAGAAAAACAAAGAGATGAAGAGTCACAAAAACAGAAAACATGGAAATTAAAAACCCGTGCAGTCTTCAATCTTCGAATCCTGGAGTGCTCTTCAAGTTCCCCTTGAATTACTGTGAATTCTCTACTCTCTAGCCTCAGAAAATTGGGAAAAGGAACGTATTTTGGTTTAGGGACGTCCTATTTATAGATTGGGCTTTTCAAATCTCCAAAAGATATGATTTTTGGGCTTGAGATTCGTCAGAATACGTCAAAACTTGCACAACCGGCGAGTAGGAATGCACGATCGGCGATCGCCGGTCGCGTATGTGGGTCGCCGATCATGTTTCGAAGCAAACAAGGAAATTTTGCACAACCGGCGACCCGGTTGCGTAACCGGCGGGGTCGCCGGTTCTTCCACCTTGTCGCCGTTTCTGCCACTTGGTCGCCATTTCTGTTACGTAGGAAATCTCACAACCGGCGATCTAGTTGCGCAACCCACCAGGTCGCCGGATATTCCACTGGGTCGCCGGTTACGCAACCGGGTCGCCGGTTGTGTTATGACTTGCGCAGTCTCACGGTTTTGGACATAACTTTCGCTCCCGAACTCCGATTGACCTGATTTCAGTTGCATTGGAAAGCTAACTTGAAGATCTATCTATTGGCATGCTCTATTAGCTCGAATTCCATGTGTGGAGGAATTTGTGACTGTTTCTTTGAACGTAAACTGCTTTCGGGACGGGTTTCCATTGAATTTTGGCCTACAACATATTTGGGTGCAGTCTTTTCTCATTTATTCCTCTTCCTGATGCAAACAAACATCGATTGGCCCCCTGGGTACTTGGTCAATTCTTGTAAACAGCTCAATTGTGCGTGAAATCTGCACAAACAACCACAAACCAGACCAAACGTAATAATTCCTAAAAGAATATAGATGATATATGAAAACACCACGTAGTAGTCCAATCTAGGGTCAAAAGTGAGCAAATCCACATCAGCAAAATGCACAAAATGAGTGTTTATCAGAGCCAATAACGATGAAATAGATCTGGATCTGAATCTGAACGCCGGCGATGAACAGTTGTTCCTACAGATCTGATCTTCTGATCTATTCCCTTGCTCCTTGGAAATCTGGTGAGGATTATCTACCAAGTTGAATCCGAGATCTGGAGAAATCGATCAGTTTCTCCCTTCCGGATCGCCGCCGCCGTCTCTCTCAATTTTTGTTCAATACTGAATAATCTAACTTGATCTGATAGAGAGAAGGCCTATATATAATGTTAGGGTTTTGAGAAACCCTAACGCTAATGGGCTTGAGCAGTTCATGGGCCAGACCAGGGACCAGATGCAAATAATAAAGTGGGCTCTCTTTATTAATTAATCCTTCCTTGTTCAACTCAGAACACAATTAATTAATAAAACATTGTTTTAACCTTCACCACGGTAACAATGCTGACTCGCCCCTTTATTACCACGTTATTAGGAACGGGTTGCACCAAACTAACATGATCCACATATTTAAGGTTTTAGACATTCATTAATTAATTTGGCTTATGACAATCAGCCATAATTAATTAATCTCTTATTTCCTGAGTAATACCACTCACTCCTTTTCACTTAAGCCTGAATTAAATAATTCAACCTGCAGGGTTTAGCATAATGAACCTTGTGAGCTCCTCAAGGAATGTCACCATCCTGAAATGGATATGCTTACCTAAACATCCAGCCTAAGCAGGCCACACACAAATTGCCAACACCCAAGATACGGGTATAAGAGTACATGTAAGACTCGCCACCTTGGTAAATCAAAGTGCGGTCAATCTGTATGTGCCCCTTATCCTTCAGTTAGGTTTAAGATCATAGGAAGTATGTTAGGGATCTGGCTCATTCATATGTCAATGAGAATGACACATCCCACTGTTTATCCCATCAATACAAAACCATGTACCGACACATCAAGTAGCTAGGATAAGCCCAATTATGAACCGATGTGCCGCAGCTTAGACCAACAGCCTATCCAGGGACTGTCTCAGCTATGATACTGTTTATATCTCGCTAGGTCAAACGACTCATATGATCCTCTGTGATCTCCTACACACCATATGATCATCCCTATAGGCGAGATAATAGGATATTATGGTTCGTTGTATGTTCGTTTCATCAGACAGCGAGCATTGTTGTAGCAACACATATATGAAGACCGGTGTACAAAACACTAAATCATATATGCTTTCAGTGTATAATCTCAACACCCTCATTAAGCAAACCATGAAGGAATGCATTGTTGACATCAAGCTAGCGAATACAACAGCTACGAGCAGCAGCTATAATTGTTAACAACCTGACACTTACAATTTTTGCCACAATCCTGTGTCCTTCCCCGCCATCACAATTCATCTTGTACCATCATTAACCCACTGGACCCACCGCCTGACCACCACTGTCAGGAAGCTTTCGACACAAGGCACCCATTGTTTGGAAATTTGTTGAGGGCTTCCTCCCCTCGAGCCTTGATCCATCTCAACTCATCTTGCACCGCCATCTAACTAATAGGATGAGCCGCCAGACCACCACTTTCAGGAAGCTTTCGACACAAGGCACCCGGAGACGATCCCTGCTCGAATTGAGGGTCTCCCACATTCACTCCAGAGTCCACCACCACCCCGATCCCCCGAACCCTGCTTGAACCAGGGTATCACGTGTTCGTTCCACATTCACCGCTCTGTTGGGGGAACCAGCTACTGGACATTAGTATGATATTGTCCGCTTTTGGCCAAAGCCCTCACGGTTTTGCATTTGGGCATCACCATCCCAAAAGACCTCATACTAATGGAGTTGGGTGAACTCTTATATACAAGGAATCCCATCCTTGTTTCTCTGATATGGGACATGGGCTTGCCAAACCCAACAAAAACACCATTGAAGAACCCTCCATTTACAGCCCCTTCTCTCTTCCTCCTCCCGTCACCAAGCGCTCGAACCACTTCAAAAATCTCATTTTCGGAATCCCCATTACTCCCTCTTTCTATTGGTACCAAAATCCCTCTCATCCAAGACTTAATAGAATCGAACACCATCTCGAATCGGGCTGGAGTTTGAGGATTTGGAAGCTACGCAAGGAGAGGAGCTCAAATATACAAGAGATCGAGCTAGGCGAGGACTATAAGAGTCGATCCTCTACCCTTGCCAAATCTGAAATTTCCTCCTTCAAGTAACCCTTTCCTATATTTCATTTAGTATCTTTAAGGTGTTTGTGAGCTTACATGTAAGATCAAGAAGCCCCCTTTCGAATTTGAAAGTTTTGGTTGAAATTTGGCAAATATATGATTGTGTTGATATATGTGTATGTTTAGTAGTGCTAGAGCTTGATTAAGTCTTTGGATGATTGATCTAGGTTGAGATATATGTTTACACATGATTATGTTATGATTTCCAAAGCATGTTGGGGTCTGATTTTAGTGTTATTAAGTGTATATGAGTGGTTAAAAATGAACATGAGTATTTGGGGTGAAGTATGTGAAATCTAAAAATTATACCCTGCCCTACAACATCTGTTTGGGTTCGGCAGAGGTATCAAACAATCTTGTAATACCTAGAAATTAAATTATGTAATACAACATCGAGTTAGGAAGATGTAGGATTTATAATTTCTTAAAAAACTTGTGTGGTTTGAGAGTTATGTCTAGGTGTTTAGGAAAAATACATATCCCTTGAAAAAATAATTCTAATAAATATAGAAAATGTGTAGATTTTGTGTTGATTATGTATGTCAAGAATCATCCCTGTATCTAACTCGTGGAATAAATGAAAAATAGGGGAATACACGTTTTAGTTCTGGTTATATCTGATACTTAAGAAAAACTTTCAGAACTGCACCCCTGTATTTCTTTATGTTCTAGGCCTGAAAACTGATTCCCGATTGAGCTGAAATCTAAATATGTTTTATGTGAATGTGTTATTAAGGTTTTATGTAACATTCTGTGTTCCATTTTGAAAATTGTTTTTGAAACTACATTTAGACATCTTAGAAAATCCTTAAAATTTATTTATAGGTTTCAGAAACATTATAGAGTGTGTATATAAATTTTGAAGCCATTATCATGTGTATTTTAGTCACAATAAATTTTTGAAGATGCACCCTGTTTTCAGACCCGTAGCTAAAATGCCCAGGGAATCCAATCTCCCCCTGCCTGTAAGTTTTAAATGAAAAATTGTTTTTGTGAACCGTCAAATGGAGCATGTTTATTATAAAATAGAGTTTTTTTATATTAATTTTCATACCCAAATTCCTTGTACGTTGCATCTGGCGTCCTTTTGAAAACAACACTACATTCTAGATAGATGACTAGGGAATTCCACTAAGTCAAAATCATAGAGTCACTTACTTACTATAATATGTTCTTCTAAGTCTAATAAACATGTTTCCTTAACTTAGGAATGTTTTTAAAACGTATTGCATTATCAAGTAGCCACTCATTTATTTTTAGAACTAGAGCATTAACATGATTTCAAATTAACATTTTTGCATCACTAGGTAGAATTTGTAAATGAACGCATGAGCATAATTAATCAAAGGAAATTCGGGGGAAATATGTATGATATTTGAGAATACTTAAATTGTTGAACATGCTAAAGTAAATGATGATTATGCAAGCATGTATTAGTGATGAATAAAATTAAATGTTATGAGCTTATGAATGAAGCATGATAAATGAGTTTGATGAGTTGATTATACATGCATAACATGTTTTAAAAGTAAATGAACACACCTAGTAATTAAATATTAAACAATCTAGGTATTGGTGACCGTCAAAATGAAGTATTGCCTAGGAGAACCAAGTGAACCGAACACTCCTTCAAAATCAAGGTGGGCACTACTTTATCCTACAAAAATGGGTTTTTGCAAATGTTTTCAAAATAAAATAAATATGTTTTGTTTTTAAACTATGGAGCACCGTATAAATGTTTTGGCATATTTGCAATTAATTTTGATGCTGTTGATGATTGGTGGTGATTATGAATAATATTGCAGATGTGCTGGATCGGGAATTAGCTACCCCGTGGTATCGTAAGTCTAATGCATTAACCAGGATAGTAATAAGACTACCGGTCAGGTAAGGACTCTAATTCCATTACCGGGTGAATGGCGAGTGGCCACTCTCATCTTACCCTTATGTTAATTATATGATGATATGATGAATTGTTGGTGACGTGAATGATGGGATGACGATTGTGTTGGTGCCATAAAATGAGTGGGCATGCCCTTGTGAGGTAAAACATTTTGTGCATTCACAAGTTCTTTTCATAAAACCCTTGTATTATGCATGTGATACAGTGCATTCCATAATATATATATGTAATATGTTTTCGGGACACCGTGAACACTGGGTACACAGAGTACTCAGCCCCTGTGTGTGTTTTTCCTCACATGCAGGTAATAGGTGACGAGGTGGCGGTGGCGTTGTGGCAAAGGAGATGGTTATGAAGATATTTGTGTGGTCTTATTGAAAATGTAAAGTTGTTTCGAGACTTTGTTATATGTTGACAATCTTAATTATTACTTTGAGGCATGTCCCATTTGAAATCCCTTCCAATCATTGATTGAGTTGAGTCAAATGATTTACCTTTATTTCTATTGTTGTTTGGATTCCCTATCAAGTTGAATATTTACCTAGCATGCTATTCGTGGTCTTGTTATTATTCCGGTAAATGAGTTGCGGGCTATGTCTTCATATATAGACCAAATTGGTTTTTTTCTTTGCGAACTTGTATTTATTGTTCCAAGTTGTACTTGACGTAAGACCCGCGTGGAGGTCATTATTTGAATCTATTTGAATCTATTTGATTTTCCTCTTTTGAGCATGTACATGTCTTATTGCTCTCCACGCTTGTTAATGAATAATTTATTTTGATCTTGTTACGCTTCAACTATTATTCATGTTAAGATATATTCACTTCAAATTTAATGAAGCATATTTAAAGCTTATTAAATTCTTCCACTCAAATCGCTTCCGCCATTTTAATCCATCATCTAAGTTGAACTCGAACAAGTTCTAAGATATTTCAACTTCATTATTGCCAAAGCATTTTTAAATTATCCAAAACCCTTAGCGTGCATTGCCCGCACGTGGGACTGTCGCCTAGGCCCGGTTTGGGGGCGCGATATCCGTCTTGCATCAAAACACAGCCTAGTCCATTTTTGGACGCTTCTGTGTATACTTCATAATTCTTGTCAACTTCTGTCACGACCAAGACTAATGTTGTTGTAAAGAGTTGCTTCAATCTCTGAAAACTTTCTCCACACTCTCCAGTCCATTCAAATTTCATTCCCTTCTGCAGCAATCGTGTCATAGGCTTCGCAATCTTCGAGAAACCTTCGATAAACCTCTGACAATGTCCAGCTAATCCAGGGAAACTCCTTATCTTGTTTGGTGTAGTAGGTGATTTCCACTCTGTCACCATCGGGATCTTCGCAGTTTTTCTACCATGTCATCATATCTGTTTACCGTTGTGTAACTGGAAGTTGGCCCACTTCCAAGTTAAGATGAACAGTTGGGAACAGACGAACCACGCAACCTACTGTCATCAATTAGTGCACTAGCCTCAGAATATTACCTTGAGACCCGATCGATTTTAAAACCATCCTTATCTCTACCTAGGGTATCAGTATGTTAGCTGAACTACCCACAATCGCACCATCAAGTGCGAAACCATTTAAGGCATCTACCTTTTAAAATGAATGAGATCAGCGCAGTAGAACCTGGTTCATTCTCATTAAGTAATCTCTCTGACAGCATCTACCGACAGAGGTACATATATGATAGCACAAAACAGTTTTATGCATAGCAATCAATTTAAAACAAAGCATTTTCACACACATTTTAAAAACTGAGCATGAAGCTCGAAAAAGCATTTACTTTTACTAAAATAGTTCCCACCTGTGTTATGCTTACTAAAAATAAGACGATCTCGTTATTTGTGCAGTTGAGCTGTATCATCCTTATCTTTTAACTCTCCTTCAAATAATAATCACACACATACAATTAATTAGGATGGGTAGTCTAAGTATTTCAATCAATCCTAGCTGACAATACTTGACGTAATCAGGACCTATGACTGACATCTAACTGACACCTTCAATTTATTCAACACGAAAACTCTTCATGGGTTACATTCTCCGACTTAATTCAACACTGTTAATCTATTCATGATTAACTAATCAGCTCAAATCCACTCATGTTCACCATTTGATCCCTTAATCATGCTTTTAAACTTTACTTTAATCGAACTAATCAAATCCCGATATTCAATTTCATAAACCAACACTTATTCATGCTTATAACATGCTTTAATAATCATGTATCAAACTTAGATATCAAAAACTGTTGGGGGAACCGCCAACTCGACATTAGTATGATTCACGATTTTGTATTTGGGCATCTCCATCCCAAAAGGCCTCATACTAATGGAGTTGGGTGGACTCTTATATACAAGGAATCTCATCCTTGTTTCTCCGATGTGGGACATGGGCTTGCCAAACCCAACATTCCTGCCCTCTAACCCAAGGACCACAATCCCGTGTCCTTCCCCTCCATCACAATTCATCTTGTACCACCGTTAACCCATGGGACCCGCCACTTGACCACCATTGTTAGGAAGCTTTCAACACAAGGCACCCATTGTATAGAGGTTTGTTGAGGGCTTCCTCCCCTCGAGCCTTGATCCGTCTCAACTCATCTTGCACCGCCGTCTAACTAACGGGACACGTCGCCTGACCACCACTGTCAGGAAGCTTTCGACACAAGGCATCCGGAGACGATCCCTATTCGAATTGAGGGCCTCCCACATTCACTCCAGAGTCCACCACCACCCCGATCCCCTGAACCCTGCTCGAACCAGGGTACCACGTGTTCGTTCCACGTTCACTGCACCAATCTGTTGGGGGAACTGGCAACTCGACATTAGTATGATATTGTCCGCTTTGGGCCAAATCCCTCACGGTTTTGCATTTGGGCATCACCATCCCAAAATGCCTCATACTAATGGAGTTGGGTGAACTCTTATATACAAGGAATTTCATCCTTGTTTCTCTGATGTGGGACATGGGCTTGCCAAACCCAACAAAAACAACTCGAATCGGATCAAAATTGAAAGGAGAATTCAAAATTCTCCCCTCTGCCTTTCTGTGTCGACCAACATGGCTTATGTGTTATTTGTGATACATTTAAACTTTGATGATTAATTATTAATTGGTTTATTAGTATTATTTGTTATCAGTTTCGTTCACCTAGCATTTATGGTAAGTCAATTTAAATTATTATCATTGTTACACTAAAAACACTATTAGGCCTTCGGTTTAAGGCTCATGCTCAAATCCATTTTTTAAAACCATGCAATTCGAAGACGAAACACAGACATGATAATCCACCATTACTATAAATCTGACTGCAAATCACAAAAAACACATAATTCTGTACCTAAAATATTCAATAAAAGTCAGAAATTCGGAAATCCTTGTTTAAGTCTTTCAACATACCATGTGTATTCTCCGGCATCAAATTCCGATGATTCTATTTTGGAAATCCCATGCTTCGAAAGCAACGCAAAAGATTTGATAGTAGTTAGACAGTGTGCTGTCGATGCGTCTCTTGTTTTCATAGTAAATTCTGTCCAGTTTTAATTAAAATAATGTATTAAACCCAAAAAGAAATCAAGTTAGAGCAGTTCATCAGAACAATAAAACCCAACTCTAAAAAAAAGAATTAATCAAAGAGTTGCAGATATGAGTTTGAGATGAGTTGATGCTCATGTTGTCTAAATTACGCCTTCATCATTGACTGGAACTTGAAGCGAATCATTGTTTCCGAACGGCCTTTGGAGTTTGTATGTTACCCTTTTTAATAGATTTGAAATTATTGAAGATAGTCTCAACAATATCCCTATAAATATTGAAATTATATTGGGTGAATCAAGTGCCTAGATTTGTGGGCTTGGAGATTGAGATTAATCAATATCATATATTATTAGGATTCAAAATCTTTTAAAATATCAGAACTTTATTTTTTTTATTATATTTAAGAATTTATATTTATATTTTTAAATTGCCCAAGATTCAATGTAGCGTGAGACACTAAATAGATATTATGACGATTTCCAAGGCTTTCTAAACTTTCTACGTTGGTATAAATTGTATGTGGTATTGATTAGTAGGAGAATATGTAAATGGGTAAATATCCATTAAATTTGGAATGAAATGCAATTTTAGATCATAATTCTTGGTGATTTATTTAGTCTACATTTATGTATATTTCAATTTGCTTTTATTCTTAAAATACTATAAGAAAAAAGTATTTTTAATAAAATAAAGTTTTGGGATTTCTGCTATTGGTAAATTAACAATGGAATGTGATAGAATTTTTATGGTAAATTCGATCCCTAATCATGTATTTATTTTTTATACAAAATTAATTTTTGTTTTTTGAGTTGAAATTAACGAACACAAAACTAATAATTAAGAATAAAAATTATAATCATTTTATGTATTCAAGGTTTAAATGAGTGTTCTGGAGATGCTTCAATGAAATTTTGTATTATCAATTTAAATCCTAGAAATATATTATTTTTGCATTTCATCAATATTTATACATATTTTCAATTCATGTGTAAATTATTTTAATTTAGTTATCTATTAAAAACTACTCGCGCAATATACTTATATAGCTTAAAATCTCATTAAGAAATATGATATTTAGTATTAAAAGTACATTTTTATAATATATGTAACGCCCCCAACTGACCTTCCCTAATTCGGAGTCGCATTACATTGATGTTCAGGTTTTTCCAAAAATTTTCTCAAATTTTAAAGTAAAGCGGAAGACTTAATTAAATGGAAAAGATAATTATGTACATCAAAATCATACTTCGAGTCTAAGTTTAAGAAACGGTATTCAAATCATTCAACATTCAAAAGAAGAGAAGGAATAACAGAGTGTGTAGCAGCGTGTGTGTAACGTGGCGGAGATATGCATATGAAGATGCATATCTCAGGATCTATGGGTTTCAAAACTCTTCACTTCGCCTGTTTACACCCCTGGACTCTCATCCGTGCTGCTCAACCTGCGTATTTTAGAAACAATACAAGGGGCTGAGTACGAATGTACACAATGAAAAACATGCCCAAAAACATACATTATATAAGAGAATATGCTATGCAACTCACACAGATGGCCAGGGGGTTTGTTGAAAAGAACCGTGTTATCTAAATCATTTTCATTTGTGCGCTATTTAACATGGTATTATATCTGGTTATCGTTTTGTAACTGGAAGCTGGCCCACTTCCGAGTTACGATGACTAGTTAGGAATGAATATACACTCAATCCACTATCATCAAAGTGCACTAATCTAGGAACACACAACATCGAGACCCGATCGTATAAGAATAATCATATTACTTTCTTTTCAGGGTTTACGGTCACCACCATTTCACCCGAACTTAATAGCTTTCCAGGGTTTATGGTCACCAACATTTCACCCGGGCTTACAAGCATAAGGTAGCTAACCTTAATACAATTAATAAGAGTAGCTCAAGTACTATACGTACATGGTTCTTGTCTCGTTAATACCTCTCTGTTGTTAGCAGTCAAACAAAGGACAGATATAATATCACAAAACATGCATAGCATCTCATTTTAAACAAAACATTTTAACACGTTTTTGAAAAAAAAAAAACACATTTGCTTTAATACTTAAATAGTTTCCCACCTGGTGTTTAGGTTGTGGATATAGATGTTTTTCCTGCTAATTTGAGCTTAACTTCTCCGACTTCAACCTCCTACACATAATTGGGAATATCTAAGTTAGGACAAGTGTTTCTAGGACACGATGACTTCAACATACGATCATCTCTATCATCTTTCTATAATTCCGAATCATCAACCACCTCACATGAATACGTATGCTTTGACTCTTATCATGCTTCTAATAACATAATATAAGCTCAGGGATAAATTATAATTCGAAAAGGATTGAAAACGGTACGAGAAAACAAGATTCCTACTCTCTGGATGGCTGTGTCGACTGACAGGGCTCTGTGTCGGTCGACACAACTCATGTCGACACAAGTTTCCAAGTCGACAACTTCCCTGTCGACATTCCTCTGTTGACCACCTCTGTCGATCGACAAGAGTGTGTCGATCTTCTCCTCCCGTCGGCGTCCCTGTCGATCGATACACATCCTGTCGATCGACATGAGTGTTCGATCCAACTCCTTCGACGAGCGGTCTTTGTGTCGATCGACACACATCCTATCGACCGACAAGAGTGTTCGATCAACCTCCTTCGTCGAACGGTCCCTATGTCGATTGACACACATCCTGTCGACGGACAGGAGTGTTCGATCGACCTCCTTCGTCGAGCGGTCCCCGTGTCGATCGATACACAGCCCGTCGACCGACACGGGTCGTCTTCCCCGACTCTCTGCGCGGCTGAACCTGCAAACTCTGATCTAGGCCATTCCGGTCAGCAAAACTCACATGCAAACACCACTACGGCACTACATCACCCCTAGACACTCTAGAACACCAATAACACTTCAAATCACGAAAAATACGCAAGGAATGAGGGGGTGGAAGAGGTTCACCGGAATAGCTCTTCTCACGGCGGCGGCGGCGATTCCGGCGGTAGAATCCTACTTTCAGGCCGTCCCAATACTCTCTACAATGTGAAGAACACGTCCAAATCATCACAATTTGATTCCATTGCCAATTAAATAAGATTCATATACAAAACCCAAAATTCACACATGAGAAACACCTCACCTTCTCTCTACAATATCTTGCTTGATTCTCCACCTCACAGTGTCCACTTTAGCTCGAATTGAAGCTCGGAGAAAGGGCTACACGGTGGTGGTTGTGGTTTGGTCGGGGGTGGCCGGAAAGTCTCCAGGAAAGTGGCGGGTTTAGGGTTTGGGCTGGGGAGAAAAACTCTCAATGCACTCTCTTTCTCTCTCTAGGTTGTAATATGGTGAAGTGAGAAATGAGATATATTTCCTCTATATAATTGCCTATAATATAATTTCCCATCTCACATAACATATAGCATATGCTAATATATATATATATATATATATATATAATTCAATATTAAATTCCCAAAACTCCTATTATTCTCCAATTTATTACATTCACTTCACTTTAATAATCCTTCAAAACAAATAATTGCTTCAACCTTGATTTAAATCCAAATAATTACTTGATAATTCTCCCAAAAATAATTATATCCAAGCTCAAAATATAGAATTTCGATTTCTCGATCGTAAAATTAAAAATAAAATCGAAGCTCTCAACAATAATTAATACACGAAATGGGGAGAAATTCTCTATATTAAGATCAATTGAGCATTACAAAAGTTAAATAAAGCTTGAGGTATTACAATATAATTATATTAATAATAACTTAATCGAATAAATTAAACTAATTCATCCAATTTCAAAATCAACCTTGGCAAGCCTTGAGGTATTTGATCTCAGGCTAGCTATTCAGATTATTTTTTTATATATATATAAATATACTTCTATTCAAACACGATTTATGTATCAATTTAATCAAATCAACTTTGGAACCAAATTGACATTTCAAATTGGGATGTTGGTGGTGCATCAGACCAGACAAAACAACTTGATGTTTTTGGTAGATGACTCAAAGAAAGACTCTTAACATAACAAAAAAAAAATTTGAAAAACAAACAAAAATAATATTACTCCAATTTTAGTTCCTCCCGAAGAGCTAAGACAGAGAGATCCATTTGTAAAACAAGAAAGCCTTTGCTGGGGTCGCCAAAATCTTCAACTTCCATAAATTCAGGAAACCCCATCTCTGAATCATGAGATGAAAACCAATGTGTTGCTGCAAAAGGTGAAATTTAGACATTTGTAAGTAAAGAAAAGCTATACATCTCCAAGAAAATCAAAGATTCACCTTTCTTGGAGTAGCGCTTCTGATCACTAATTTTTATGATAATCCGCCAGGCTGCCTCGACTTTATTATGAACAGCAAAACTCCTCGAATCAATACACTCCAGAAAGATGGAGATATAACGGCCTTTCGCCTCCGAATTAACATTTGGTTTCAGTGCAACTTTCCTGATTCAGTTTACAAATAAATATCACCATGCATCAAAGGATAGAGAAGATCATTTGGACAGAAAGGGTACGTACCATTTGAATCCTCCAGCATCGAACTGTTCTGAGTTCCAAACATATTGTTGTTTGGAGAAATCTGAAATCTTCCATTCACGCATACATGGATCTGTTTTAGTAAGCACAGATACATTCTCAATGACTGGCTTGTTTTTAAAGACGAAAACTTCAGCTCCAAAAATGCACTTGTCGTTGATTAGGTATCCATTAGATGGATCTGTAAAGCATGCCTTGGTCATGAGCTTGCTGATTCCCCATTTGGAATTCATATCATGAAAGCGCCGCACTTTTCCTGATCAAGTTTCGAACAAAATATACCTATTAAAAGATAATTATGACAGACAGACAGGGCAACGATTTACAATAAGTATGTACCTCGAAAACAAAGATAATTATCTGATATGTCATTGTAGATGAAGAAGCTGACAATGGCATTGACAACCCTGCTTGCAGTTCCAACCATGGACACGTACACAGATATAAAGCCGGTGCTAATCTTTGCCTTGTCGTCTCCATCTGGACAGATAATGAGTTTCCTGTCATGTCCACACATAAAAACAGACGGTTAGGAAAGATTAGACATGTTTTTTTTTGCATTAAATTGTAGGGGTGATAAATTGTGAAATTTGAATTTGATTAATTTATAATTTGGTTTTTTATTTTGAAGTGAAAGAGTTATGCTATCACCAGAATATCAGTTATATATTGATGAAATGCATTCCTAGACTCTATCACTCCTCACAAGTTCGAGAAAAATGTAATCAAACAAGAATAAGCAGTAATTGGAAAAGAGATTCAGATGATGAGATGATGTTTCATTAAAAACCCTAAAAAACCACCGTAATCCAGAAAATGGTAAATAACTATAATACCCTAAACTATTGACGATTTCGAAAAATATTTCAATGTGTTGTCGTCAATTAAAAATACCTCAATTTTTACTTTCGTCTATGAATTATACCAGAATGAGTCAAAAATGTTAATTATTGATAATTCGGTAGTTAAATGTCACTTGACATCCCACGTGACAAATCTAAACTACTTCGTTTTATCATCATTTAAAAAAATACTCGTAAATTCACAAATATTCTAATGTGGAGTAGGTTTTTTAACCCCTTGTTCAAAGAGTCACGGAGATAGCAACGATAAAATAAAGTCGTTTTGATTTGCAACATAAGATGCGAACTGATATTTAACTGCTGGATTATCAATAATTAACGGCTTACCCCGTTTTGACGTAGTTTATTGACGAAAGTAAATATTAGAGTATTTTTACCAGAGACCACAATATATTAAAATATTTTTTCAAAAATATCAATAAATTAAAATATTATCTCCTATTTACTCATCAGAAAATTATACTCGCACAGAGGCTCGCCACCACTGGGCTGCGGGGTTGGCGCCCAACCCCACGAAGGTCCCCAGGTTTTTTATTTTATTTTTATATATGTATTATGTATTAAAAAATAATAAGAATAGACTTTATAATTTTTTTTTTTAAACAGCTCACCCCACAGATGGAAGAAATAATACAAATTTCGGGCTTTATGCTTAAAATAAAATATTGCCAAATTTCATGTTTCAATTATAATTTTCGTTAATTAACTTAAAAAGGATAAAATTTTACTCTGGCTGCAACATTCAGTCCATTACCGCAGCTGGTGTTGCACCAATAATAAAAACTGAGTCAATTTCTAAAGAAATTTAACATTGATGCTCTATTTTCGTATCTAGTATCGCTAATAACAAGATAATTTACAAATCCATAACTATTATTTAATATTCAAATTCTTATTATTAATTTATTTTGTAGTAAATTTTAATTTCGATTATTTTATATAGTTGGCCATTATTTTGGAGAAAAGGTTTATTTTAAAACTATTTATTAAACTTGACAAGAGTTCCAAACTTGTGGCTTAAAGTACAAATAAATTAAACTCTAATGATAATAAAAATGCGGTAGAAAAAGAGTTTGGATAGAGATTGAATTTTTAAATGATGATGTTATTGGCGATACGACGTTGCGAAAATCAATTAATATCATATTGATATTAGAATTGAATTAATAAAATAATATTAGGCCAAATGTCCTTGTCAATTCTATGAACATGCTTATCCTACAATTAATTTAGTAAAATTAAATGTCGTTTCAAAATTATTGATTTAAGAAATTTGATTGACTAAAATAAAATGTATCTAAATAACTATAACTGTGTGGATCATGCATTAAATAATACATTTATTAAAAACGGGATTAAAATTTTAAAAAATTAATAGAAATGTTTTGAGCTCATGAAATATTGATAGATAATCTACATAATTATACCAAAACTCAAAACATGACATCAAATAATAATTGTCTCATTTTTGTACTAGTAAATATCAAAACTTATTTATAGTACGTTATTGTTAATCTAAAAGTATATTTATTTTAATTTTTTTATTATTCATGTTTAGCTGTTTTAAATTTAATTTTTTTTTATGAACCTAAAATCCTGCATTTGCCACTGCTCACACAGCCGCCTTTTGGAAGACCAAAACTAGCTGCAGTTCTCTCCCTCTAAGACCCACACACACGGTACAGCAAAATTCACTTCTCTCTATCATTATGCCTTGCTTGTTTCTTGATAAGCTTCATGACTTAAGTCCATTTTCAAGGCTTTGCAATCAACCAGATGTATGCAAAACTAAAAACGAAAAAGAATTAATGCAAACATATTAACCCTAGGATAATCATCATCTCGTATTTACGAACTTTGTGAAGCAGCAACATTACGCAAGGAAATTTCCAACATAATTCTTCCCTATGGCTATAATAATCAACGAGAAACTGTTAACATACCATTTGTATTCTCCAGCATCAAATTCCATTGATTCTAGTTTGGAAATCCTACGCTTCGATAGCGCCGAAAAAGATTTGATCTTAGTCACACAGTGTTCTGGCCAAGCGTGTCGCGTTTCTATAGTAAATCCTGCCGAGTTTTCCAAAAAATTCAATTTCATTTCTTGGCATTTCAACAGATAAATACATAATATCAAATTTAAAAATACACAAACTAATAAAATCAAATTCTGATTTCCGATCAAAGAGTTGCAATTATGTGTTTGAGATGAGTTGAATTTCGCTAAACACCTTCATCGTCGGCTGGAACTTCAAGTGAAGTCATCACTAAATTCAACTCGGTAAATAGTAGCACCCGCAGATGTAACAATTTATAGCATAAAATATGTGATGAATGTTTGGAGCCTCGCATATTTTAGGCAGATATATTGCGAGTATGGTATAATATCTATTGAAGATATCATGATTCATAAATATATACATAAATAAAATCAAATAAAAAATGAAAAAAGTAAAACTGAACGTGATGAATAAAAGAAAAAAAATGAACAAACGAGAATTTGAAAAAAAATATCCCATGAAAATAGCAAAAAATATGTGAAATAACCGAGAATCAAACAAAAATGTCCTTTAACTCCATACTTGATTTGCACCCGCGCAATGCATGAATCTTATATATAATATTTTAATTTATAACATTAATATATAATTAACAAACTAATATATCTTAACATCTTTTAGCAATTCTTTTCACATGTATTTAATATAAATAAGTTTTCATATTATACGTCAAACTATATACGTAAATTAAAAATAAAATTAATTATATCAAACACAAAGTATATGTGATTTAAATTAAATATTTAAAAAATAATAAATAAGTATAATAATAAGATATAATATTTTAAAGAAAAAGTGACAAATATTATACTATTATATTATTATTATAATTTATTCTATATATATTATGATAGAATAAATAATAAAAAAAATTGAAATTGAAATAAAAATAAACATATTTATTAACTCATTTAATTAAATTAAAATATAAGTATAAGGTTATAAAACACACACACATATAGTTATAAATTTATAATATAAATCCTTTATATTATACACCCAACCTTATATATAAATTTGAAAAAAGAAATCAAAGCAAACAAATAAAACACAAAGCTTATAAAAATTAGAGTTTGTTTTACAAATTTAACCTATCAAAAGTTATATATGTATTATTTCTTTTAACATCATACTTGCATTTTTATAAAATATATAATAAGATAAAATAGTGAAAATGTAATGTTTTATTAAAAAATGTCACATGATTTTTTTGAAAGTATAATTATTGTTTATTGAAATATATGTACATGTTATAACATCAAAACATATCAAGGAAAGAAAAATTTGAAAAAAAATGAAATTGATGATTTACATCCACATTATGCACGAATTAAATATATGATGTCTTATACTATGATATTAAAATATAACTAACAAAGTTACATATACGATAACATTTTTAGCAATTTTTTTTATAAACTATTTAATTCATTTCCACAATACTATATTTAATATATTTTAGTATAAATTATTTTCTATATTATACTTTGAATTATATACATATATTTAATATAAAAAATATTTCAAACAAAAAGTTAATGAGATTTAATTTATATATTATATCATAAAAGATATTGATTTTGTATTAATTAAAAAGATAGTAAATATAATAAATTAGTGGTATAAAATATTTTAAATAAAAAGTGATAAATGAAATGTTATTATATTTTTATAATTATTTATTGTATATCTATTTTAAAATAGAACATAAATAAAAATAAAGTAAACATAAAAATGGTATACAATTTTGGTGGGAACTGTTTTCTCCACTGCTCTGCTTTAAAATATACTAGATTTGCACCCGCACGTTGTGCGAACTGAACAAATAATATCTAATATTATAATATAATAAAAATATTATATATTTTTATGTAATTCTTTTTATAAAACTTTTAGTTCACACAATAAATTAGACTCTGTCTATTTAAACATAGTAAATAAAATAAATTAATGAAAATATAATATTTTAAATAAAAAGTGATAAATATAGTTTTATTGAGTTTTATTATTGTTTGTCTCATACAAATATACATTAAGATAAAATATTAGTAATTAAAATTAAATAAAAATAAAAATAATATTTTTGTGACTTTTTTGGATAAAAATTATTATGGAAATTTGGTAGATTTTAGCATGAACAGTTACATGACTATTCTCTTTAAATATATATAGATATAAAGATTAGTACTTCACCAGTGTGTCTTGCATAAAATAATTATATTTTAAGCATTGGAACAAAATATAAGTCTATTAAATGATAGTTGTAATTGTAGTAGATCATAATAATTATATAAATAGATAGTGTTCGATAAAATATATAGAATTCAAATTAAAAATTTTGAAATATTCTTTAATAGATTATATTTTGAATAAATGTCTCCTTAAAATCCTCAAATTTATAAATTAAAATTTCATGACTCTTGCATCATGTCACACATATTATATTTAAGAATGTATTATACGTCTTAACATAAAAAAATGAGTTTAAGAATAATTTTTTTCCTCAAACTTGTCGTAGGAATTAAATTGTTTCTAAAATTTCTTGCTTGTGTTGAATTTGCAAGAAATAAAAATTAAGTTAATATTTCAATTTGTAAGAATAGTAATAATAAACCGAATACAATAACTGAGATATGAACAAAATATTGATAGGCTAAAAATAATATTTGAGAATTGTCAATACAAATTTGGTGGATAAAATTGGTCTATTTATTTTAATTGTTAATTGACGTGAAGAGAAACAAAAAAAAA
>JAPKLW010004055.1:0-13615 GCA_026898455.1 Plectranthus barbatus
CTTGGGATCAAAGTCCTGGGGAATCATAGGAAAAAGATGTGAAGCTTATCTCAGGGCTCTTACATTGATACTGTGTTAGCTCGTTTTAGCATGGAAAATTCCAAGAGAGGCTTGCTGCCTTACTGTCATGGAATACGTCTTTCAAAGTCACAATGCCCTATAATAGAGAAAGAGAAGAATGAGATGTCTTTAGTACCATATGCTTCTGCAGTGGGAAGTCTCATGTATGCAATGGTTTGTACTAGGCCAGATATCTGCTATGCTGTTGGCATGGCGGCAAGATATCAATCCAATCCCGGTCAGGCGCATTGGAATGCGGTTAAACACATTCTCAAGTATTTGAGAAGAACACGAGACTTATATCTTGTATATATCAGTGTGAGAACTTGTGTCCTGTTGGGTACACGGATTCGGATTTCCAGGCGGATCAAGATGAGAAGAGATCGACCTCTGGATATGTGTTTACCTTGGGAGGAGGAGCTGTATCTTGGAGGAGTGCGAAACAAAAATGTATCGCGGACTCTACCATGGAAGCTGAATATGTAGTAGCTTCAGAAGCTTCAAAGGAAGCTGTATGGTTCCAGAACTTCCTCCTAGAGCTGGATATTCTTCTGAGTCTGCCTAAAGCAATCACAATATATTGTGACAATGCTGGTGCAGTGGCAAACTCGAAGGAACCCAGGTCTCACAAGGCTTCAAAACACATAGAAAGAAAGTACCACATCATACAAGAAATCGTAGCAAGAGGCGATGTGCAAATCCAAAAGATAAATATGGAAGAGAATCTAGCTGATCCATTTACAAAGGGCTTACCTCAAAAGATCTACGAGGAACACGTTCGTGCTCTTGGACTGAAGATCTGAGGCAGAACATCTTATGTCCCATTTTTTAATAGCTAGATTAAATAGACAAACTTAATACTTTGTAAAAGTAATGGTATTATGTTTTGAGTATAAGTGGGAGATTGTTGGGATTGTATACAGAAAGCAAAAATGATTAAGTGTTTGTATACTGGCCTTCATTTACGTGTTACATCAACAATTCTCGCTATCTGATAAATGTGAACATATAACGAACTATAATATCCATTTATCTCGTAGATAGGGATGACCATATGGTGTGTAGGAGATCACAGAGGATCATATGGTTTGTTTGACCTAGCGAGATATAAACAGTATCACAGCTGAAACAGTTCCTAGATAGGCTTTTGGTTTAAGCTGTGGCAAATCGGTTCATAAGTGGGCTTATCCTAGCTACTTGATGTGTTGGTACATGTTTATGTATTGATGGGATCAACAGTGGGATGTGCCATTCTCATTGACATATGAATGAGCCAGATCCCTAACATACTTCCTATGATCTTAAACCTTACTGAAGGATAAGGGGCACACACAGATTGACCACACTTTGATCTGCTTTGGTGGCGAGTCTTACATGTACTCTAATATCTGGATTTTGGGTGTTGGCAATTTGTGTGGGGTCTGCTTAGGCTGGATGTATAGGTAAGCATATCAGTTTCAAGATGGTGACATTCCTTGATAAGCTCACAAGGTTCTTAATGCTAAGTCCTGCAGGCTGAATGATTTGTTCAAGCATAAGAGAAAAGGAGTGAGTGGTATTAATCAGGAAATAAGATATTAATTAATTGTGGTTAATTGTCATAAACCAAATTAATTAATGAATGTCTAAAACCTTAAATATGTGGATCATGTTAGTTTAATGCAACCCGTTCCTAATAACATGGTAATAAAGGGGCGAGTCAACATTCTTACCGTGGTGAAGGTTAAAACAATGTTTTATTAATTAATTATGTTCTGGGTTGAACAAGGAAGGATTAATTAATAAAGAGGGCCCACTTTATTATTTGTATTTGATCCCTGGTCTGGCCCACACACTGCTCAAGCCCATTAGGGTCAGTGTTTCTCAAAACCCTAACACTATAAATAGTTTTCCCCTCTCAGATCAGAAGTAGTACACAATACAGTATACAATTAATATTCAATTATAATATTGAGAGAGAGAGGGCGAGATTGGGCGATCAGAAGGAGGGATTTATTCTGATCAAATCCTCCGGCTTTCTGATTCAACTTGGTGGATAATCCTCACCAGATTTCCAATGAGCAAGGGAACCGATCAGAAGATTAGATCTGTAGGAACACAATCAGAAGAAGAGTTCCATTCCGCTTCAGATCTAAATTCATCGTTCATTCTCCGATCTAGATCTATAGATCAAACGATTGAAGAAAGGTATTTCCCTTAATCCATCCTATGCAATTAAGTGTGTAGGAGCATGCATAGGATTCGCATGGTTTATTTAATTGAATTTGTTTTTGATAACCTAAGAACGTCCTGCGAATTAAATAACAACTCATGTTGTTGACCGTAGACTTGAATCCTACAGTATTTTCTCTATACGTGTTTGCTCGTCGAGTGAGTCCGTGGTTCTTTTGAGTTTGCCACTAAACCGGGCTATCACTACGTCCACATAGGATGTTTGGGATAAGCTTATCATCCTTTTCTTACGATGCCATCAGACTTTAATCCCAAGGATGTACCGAGCTTCTCCCAAATCCTTCACTTGGAACTGTTCGGATAACCAACTCTTTATCTCTGATTCTAAATAGGAGTATGTCGTCCATATATAGTGCAAGGAAAACCACACTCCCACTGACACAAAGTTGGTATACATAACTTTGAAAATCTATAAGATTTAATCACATTGTTGAAACGTAAGTTCCACGACCTTTAAGCTTGTTTGAGTCCGTACAAGGACTTCTTGAGCTTCTAGATAAGATGCTCATTGCCTTTGCGCAAGTAACTGTTTAGAAAAGCAATTTTGACATCTATCTGCCAAATTTTGAGGTCTATATGCGCTGCTATAGCAAGAAGTATCTGGATGGGTTTGAGCATGGCTACAGGTGAATAAGATTCATCATATTCTATGCCCTCTTTCTGGCTATAACCCTTTGCCACTAGCCTGGATTTGAAAGTCGTAATCTCTCCATCCGCTCCCTTCTTTTTCTTGTATACCCACTTGCACCCTATGGCCTTAAAGCCATCAGGCAGCTCAGCTTTCTGGTATACATCCATAGCGGTTATGGATTCTATCACAAAATCCATGGCGATTCATCAATTTTCAACATCCTTACCATTCACTGCCTCTTTGTAGGTTAGTGGGTCAGAGTCTTCATGTCCGTCTTTCGGGCTCAAGTCCGAGGACTCACCCTCAAATATGTACCTATCCGGTTGAAAAATGACTCTCCCACTGCGACGAGGCATTGATGCCATGTCAGCAGTTGGTGCAGTAACTTGTGGTTCTGCACCTTGCACTGAAAAATGTGTCGTGGTGCTATACTTCTCACAGGTGCACTCACATTCGCACGTTCCCCTTCCCTTGGAATTGCATTCTCATATTTAATTTCTTGAAGTACTATATCACTCCTTGTCTTGTGATTTCTTACATGAAGGGATTCGTGAACTGAATCACGAAGTCCGTTTGCCAAGCATCGTTAATTGGAATATCAAAATAAATTGCTATGCCTATGAATGATCCTAGCATGCTCCTATATTATTATGTGTAAGAAGGTTTATGCGGAATACCTGGATTGATGAACTCTGAAGAACGAGTGCACGGAGATTTCCTTCGATCTTTCCCACGCACAAAGATTTAATTCCTAACAGATTGAGGAAATAAATCTTGAGAAAATAAAATAGTTATTTTCGAAAATCAAGGAGAGAGGGAGAAGAAAAATTCTCATGATCTGATCTTCTGATCTGTATCCCAACTCGATCTGAAAATCTGGTAAAGATTCACTATCAGATCCCTTGCCCGGTTGAGAAGCAGAATTTCCTCCTCGTTCTCAGATCTTAGTCGATCACCATAGCTCCCAAAAACCTGGTTTGCTGTGTGCAACTTATGATCTTGTGGTGTGTTGAGATCTGAGGAATTGAGGCCTATTTATAGGAAAATACTGGACTTCTATTGGGCTTGAGTTTCATGGGCCAGACCAGGGACCAGAATGCAAATAGCAAATAAGGCCTATCAATTAATTAATTTCCATATTCAACCCAGAATATAATTAATTAATTAATATTGATTCATTCCACCAGAGAATCAATACTAACCTACCTATTTGCTACCACATTTTAAGGTACGGGTTGCATGGGCTCGGTATATCCCCACATTTAAGGTTACAGACATTCGTTAATTAATTTAAGCTCTGACAAGCTATTTAATTAATTAACATCTTATATTCCTGAATTAATCAACTCAAACCTTTTCACTTATGCTTGAAATTAATCAGCCTGTAGGACATAGGATCACGAACCTTTTGAGCTGTTCAGGGAACATTTTGAGGTACGGGTTGCATAAACATAATATACCAATCATAATGCTTTCAGTACATAAATTCATCAATCTCCCACTTATACTCAAAGCATTATACAGGTGCTTTCCAGAGTATAACGCGTCTAAACTAATCTAGCTATTACATCAAACATTCTTCGTGGATAGCTTTGCCCTCAGCCCAAGGTTACGTACATGCATCTCGTAGACCTTCTGAGGCATAGCCTTTGTGAATGGATCTGCTAGTTTATTTCTTGTATCAATTTTCTCTACTAGCACATCACCCCTTGCTACGATTTCTCGTATAATATGGTACTTCCTTTCAATGTGTTTTGTTGCTCTGTGTGTTCGTGGTTCCTTTGAATTAGCCACAGCTCCCGAATTATCACAGTATATCGTGATTGTCTTGGGCAGCTTAGGAATCACGTCCAACTCCACAACTCCTCACACTGATAGACGAGACAATAGTCTCTAGTCCTTTTCAAGTATTTGAGTATGTGCTTTACCGCGGTCCAATGCACCTGTCCAGGGTTAGACTGGTTTCTCGCTACCATGCCTACAGCAAAGCAGATATCTGGCCTCGTACATAGCATTGCATACATGAGGCTCCCCACGGCCGATGCATACGGCACGTTCCTCATTTCATCTTTCTCCCTTTATGTCACCGGACACTGATCTTTAGAAAGATATATGACATGTCTGAAGGGTAACAAACCTTTCTTGGCAGTTTGCATGCAAAACGGGCAATCACAGTATCCACATATGATCCTTGAGACAAGGTCAGCATCCTTTTATTGCGCTCCCGCAATACTTTTACCCCTAGGATGTATTCTGCCTCCCCAAGGTCGTTCATATGAAACTGCTCGGATAACCACCCCTTTATGCCCGACAATTCTTCCACATTGTCGCCAAATAGGAGAATATCATCTACATAAAGTGCAAGGAACACCACACTTCCGCTGACACATAGACGGTACACGCAACTCTCGTTTGAGCATTGTGAAAATCCATGGGATTTAATCACTTCATCAAAACGCAGATTCCATGACCATGGAGCTTGTTTAAGTCCATACAACGACTTCCTTAACTTCCAGACCAAATGTTCTTCGCCCTTCTGCACATAACCTTCTGGCTGTTGCATATAGATGTCCCTACCTTCTTCAAGGTACCCGTTTAGAAACGCAATTTTGACATCCATCTAACAGATTTCTAGGTCCTTATGTGCTGCTATGGCTAGGAGTATACGAATGGTCTTAAGCATGACTACCGGTGAGAAGGTCTCGTCATAGTCTACACCTTGTTTCTGACTATAACCCTTTGCCACCAGCCTTTCTTTGAAAGCTGTAATTTCACCATTCGCTCCTTTCTTTCTTTCGTATACCCATTTGCACCCTATGGCTCGATAGCCATCTGGCAAATCAGTTTTCTGGTATACTGATAAACACTCATTTTGTGCATTTTGCTGATGTGAATCCGCTAACTATTTGCCTTAGATTAGATCATTACGTGGTATTTTTGTGCCGTATCCATATTCTTTTAGAAAATATTACGTTTGGTTTGGTTTTGGGTTGTTTATGCAGGTTTCACGCACAATTGAGCCGTTTACAGGATATGACTGAGTACTAGGGATCCAGTCAATGTTCGTTTGCATCAGGAAGAGGAAGAAGTGAGAAAAGACCGAACCCAAATACGTTTTAGGCCAAAATTCAGTGGAAACTCATACCGAAAGCAGTTTATGTTTAAAGAAGTAGTCACTAATTTCTCCACAGATGGAATTCGAGCTAATGGAGCATGGCAATAGATATATTTTTGAGTTAGCTTTTCAATGCAACTGGAATCGGGTCAATCGGAGTTCGGGAGTGAAAGTTATAGCCAAAACCGTGAGACTGCGCAGAAGGGCAAGGTTCGTGACATGAACGGCGACCCAAAATACATAAACGGCGGTCGCCGAGAATGCAAAATGGGTCGCCAATCGTGCAATTTTCAGGAATTTTCGCACGGTTCAGGGATGGCGGCCCGGGCACTGATCGATGCTAAATCTGCATACAAATTATAGCAAAGGGCAAATAAATTTATAAGATAACCCAAGGGTTGGTCGATCCCACAAGGATAGTGCAACGAGGGAAAATCATGTACTGGATATGGTTTTCAGATCTTTTGTTTGGGCAAATCAAATTTGAGGTTTTTGGTTTTTTCAAAAGAAATAATTAAAGAGAGAAATTCAAATATTAAAAGCACAGATTCTAGGGAAATCTACCAATCTGATCAACTTGCAAGAATTAAATATTCAAACCCATGAAACATAATTTTGGTGGAAAACCTTTTATTTTGGAGTTAATTCCTTGGTCGGGCAATTAAAACCTAAATTACTAATTAGTGATCTATCTCCTCTCGGTCTCAAAATACACCAATTAATCAATTTCATAAAGATCTAGATTTTCCTACAATTGAAATCTTCTTGGTCGGACAGATAATCAAAAGTATTAAACTCTTACTTCCTATTATCGATTTTCACCTTTCGGTCCTTCAATCAATAACTAAAACCTATTCCAATTTTCATCTCTCCATCCTTCAATTGAAAATAGATTTGAAATAAAATCAAAGAGTTTAAACCAATACAAGGGTTTGAATAAATAAATCTAAACAAGCATCACAGATGGAGAAACCCTAGAACCTGTTTAGGGTTCTAGCCTAACATATTAAAGATAAACATTGCAGGGAAAAATAAAGATTGCATTAAAAAGTAAAGGTTCAACAAATAAAAGTAAAGAGGAATTCTAAAGAAAACAGAAAATAAAGGTGTAAAAACTGTAAAGGGGGAAGAAGATAATAATTCTGAGCTATTGAAGAGTTTATATAGTAGTAGGGATGAGGCCTTGGATGGATATCTTCAAAAGGTATGATTTATTGCTTCCAAATTGATGTATATCTTGTTCCCCAAGCAATTCTCGCCCAAAATATATGAAAATCTCGCAAAATCTCGCAAAAACAGTCTGTCTTGGCCGAGATGGCCCTAGCCACGGCCGAGATGGAGGATTCGGCTCGGTCGAGATGGCTTTCATTTCGGTCAAAACAGAGATGTTTTCGCCACTTTCGACCCTCCTGCGAAGTCTCACGGTTTTGGCCATAACTTTTGCATCCGAACTCCGATTGACTCGATACTAGTTGCGTTGGAAAGATAACTCAAAGATCTTTCAAATGCCATGCTCCATTAGCTCAGATTTCATCGGTGGAAGAATTAGTGACTGTTTCTTTGAACATCTGCTGCTTTCGGTACGGGTTCTCCATTGGATTTGGCCTAAAACCTGCGAAATCTTACCATGGCAAGCATAACACCCTCTAATATATACTCATGCTCAATTTATTCAAGAAAACAAGCTAAAATGCATAAAAGAAAGGAAAAATAAAGCGATAAGTGAGTAGAAAAACGTGCTTATCAAACCCCCCAAACTTAAACACTTGATTGTCCTCAATCAACAAAAGAAAGAATCAAAAGCTCAAGGAGAAGTGTAGTGCAATGCCTCACAAGATTCATCACATTCAAACTCGAAAATCCACTAAACATCAGCATTTTTGAAAGAATCAGAAAATTTGTAAACTATGGAAGACTCACATGGGAAGTGTTTCGCTCATTCACTCAAGTGTTTAGGATAATTATGAGATCACACCCAAGTCATGGAAATCAAGTTCTACCATAGGCTTGCAAATAATCTCAATCTCCACTTCAAATATGTGCACACAAGTCTAAGATCAGAAAGGACTTTATTCAAGGTTGTAATGTAGGCTTTTGTGAAGGGTAGGGAAATATTTGGCCAAGTGACTAAAATCAATCGAGTAATCCTCAATCAATCAATCCACTATCTATTGATATCTACCCAACTCCTTAGATTTTCAACACAAACCATGGCTCTTTTATTTCTTTTTATCTCTTTTTTTTTCTTTTTCACACATATCCTTTTATGCTCTTAAACAATTTTGAATATTCATTTGAGCTTATAAGGATTAACAAACACATAAACACATTTTTTTCTTTTTCATTTTCTATATTTTTTTTTCTAGAGCCCAACCTTTTCTTTTGCTTTTACCCTTATAATAATATCTTATCCTTTCTCAAATAAATCCCAACCCACTCTCATGGACAAGAGTTGATTCCCCTATTTATTTCCAACTCATAGACAAAGAAAGAAAATCTCATAGGCTCAAAAGGGCTGACTAGGGATAACATTAAATTAGGACAGTGTATGGGAAAATAGGCTAAACAAAGATGGCCTAAAATCAGTTCCTAAACCTGTGCACACTAGCAGTATTGAAAGAGAAACAGAGCAAGTTCTAGAGAAACTCAAAATTGCAGACACACTCACAATCGAATTTCAGGCTCAAAAACTCACACTTAGGACAATTTTTCTTCCACAGTAAACATCAAATCATCATCTATCTCATGCCAATGCAAGTATCAAAATGAGTAGTCCTGCGGTATTCACATTCATAGGCATACTCAACCACTATCACAATCAACGCAAACTACGTCAATCAATTCTCATCTCGCATCAAAGTCCTAGGGTTCAAACATGCTCAAGTTCCTACAATCTCGCGTCTTATTCAAAAAATTTTCCCATGCAGAAATTTAAACAAAGCAAATAAAAGATAGAAAAGAGTTTCAAAACCCTTAAATCTTCATCCCCCCAAACTTATTCGAAAGTCAGAGAGAATAAGTTTGGAAATCAGATTCAGAATTCAAAACTGTACCTCAATTGTTGGCCTCAGACACCAACTTTTTATCCTTCATCTTCAGACTTTGATCGACGTGGATTTTGGGCTGTTGGCACTCCATCTCGGCCGTGGCAAACATCATCTCAGCCGGGATGGAGCCTTCTTGTCGACCTCTGTCTTGGTCGAAGTGTTCCACATCTCGGACTTCTGTCTCGGCCGGGACAGATTTTGATTTTTTTTTCAAAAGACCATAAAAGTGAAGTAACAGAATAACATAATATAATACGAAGTAAAATGAAGAAAACGAAAAACACAATGGGTTACCTCCCATTCAGTGCCTTATTTACCGTCGTGGCTCGACTCAGCTCAGCTCACCAAGGCGGTCGAGTCCAGACTCGTCGACCCCTTGAGTCTACCATGAAGACTCTTCGGTTTTGAATGACGGTGGTGTACTCGGAAGGAGGCAGCTTAATTGCCGATTTCACTGACTCGTTTCCTCGTTCCCATCTGATGGCTTCTTCTTCTTCCTCCGGTGTCTCGTGGTCTTCTTCCTCTTCTTCTTCTTCTTCAGCAGTAGTGATCCGGTTGCACTCTCCTTTCCTCTTGTTCTTGTCGATGCAGAATGTAATGGATTCTTCATTCCCTCTCAGTGTGATCTCCCCCTTCTTGCAGTCGATCAAGACACCAGTTGTGTCGAGGATCTCTCTTCCCAAAATCATGGGGGTGTTGGCATCTTCTTTCATCTCATGAACTACAAAATCAGCAGGAAATATCAGATGACCAACTCTAATAAGTACATCCTCTACGATACCTTTGGGCTTGGACACAGATCGGTCCGCTATCTGGAGGCTAATTGTAGTGGCTCTCATCTCCCCAATCTCGAGCTTTTTGTAGATGGACCAGGGCATCAGGTTGATGCTTGCCCCTGTGTCACAAAGCATGTTCTGAAATTCCTTGCCTCTGATCACTGCTATTTCTAACAGATTAATTATAATAACAGCGGCAAATAAATTTGTAAACCCTAAGGTTATCGATCCAGGGGAATTGTGTGGGGAAACTATCCTATATACTAGCTATGATCCTAAGATTCATTGTTTGAGAGATCCAAAATCAGGGTTTTATAAAAGTAAAGAGAACAATGCAGAAAATTAAAGTAGTTTTGGAAGCAAATTTAAAGGAACACAAATTCTAGGGAAGAATTCATATTATGGATGACATGTAGGAATCAATTAATTTAACAGGTGGAATACTGCAACAATGCTATATTTCCTTGTTTGGCAAATATAACCTAGATTACTAACTAGTGTCTATCTCCGCTCGGTCTCAAAGTACACCAAATTAGTCAATCTGATAAGCAAATCAGTTCAATTCCTACAGTCTAGTACATCTGTTTGGATAGTGTAGATTGTATCATGCATTCCTATTCCCACTATCAATATTCACCTCTCGGTCCTTCTATCAATAGCTAGACATCTAAATTAATCGTCACCTCTAGGTCCTTGAATTAATCTAGAATTATAGAATAAACACAGGAATCATGAACCTAATTAATTAATCCTAACATGCATCCATAATAATATCAACCCCTAGAACCCGCTAGGGTTTCTAGCCACTCATCGCAGATAGAAATCCAAAAGAAAACATATTAAATTGCATAAACATAAAGAACTTACAAGAAAATAAAAGGGTTTCGTGTTTCCCAACTCTCCAAACTCTCAAAATCAAATTGTAGAATGAAAATATGATAAGGAATTATGGGGCCTTCTCAAAAATCGAATTTACATAGGTATTTATAGTGGTGGATGTGTATCCTATCAAATCTAGGGCTAAAGATATGAATAAATCCGTTTTTCCTCGAATTTCCACTCCAGCAGACAGCCTCGCGTCGATCGTGGCTGATCCACGTCGATCGACGTGGCTTCTTGGTCCGCATCGATCAATGCTGATTGGCGTCTGTCGACGCGGCTTCTCGCCCCTTCTGCGCGGCCTCACGATTTTGGCCATAACTTTCTCTCCCGAACTCTGATTGACCCGATTCCAGTTGCGTTGGAGAGCTAACTCAATGCATCATCCATTGCCATGTGCCAATAGCTCGAATTCCTCTTGTGGAAGAACTCTTCACTGCTACTCTTACACATCACTGCTTCCGGAACGGATTTCTCGTGAACTTAGGCCTAAAACTCTGTAAAAACACCAAAATGCGCATAATACCACCTAATATAGACTCATGCATAGAATATATATATAAACTCAATAAAACTTCATAAAATAGTAGAAAATAATATAGATAAGTGAGTAAAATAATGAGCTTATCAAACCCCCCAAACTTGAACGTTTTTGATTGTCCTCAATCAATAGGCAAGAAAGAAATCAAAAGATCATGCGATTAGAGTGCAATGCCTCACAAGATTCATCACAGTCAAGAATCAAAAATCCACTACACACAAGCAATTTGAAAGAGACAGAAAATTCATCAACAGCGGAAGAACTCACAGGAAGTGTATCGCTCAACTCTCAAGTGTTTAAGGAATAGATGAAAGCACTCAACAACATGTATGAAGAAATTTCTACCATAGGCTTGCAAATTTTCTAATATCTCCACTGCTAGAATGTGCACACAAGTCTAGAATCAAAAAGGACTTTCATAAGGTTGTAATGTAGGCTTTTGTGAGGGGTAGGAAAATATGGCCAAGTGACTAAAATCAATCAAGTTTTTACTTCCTCAATCAATCCAAACCACCATCTAAGTTCATTCACCCTTCTCCTCAAATATATCAACAAATACACAACCTCTTTTTTTTCTAGCTCATTTTGAATCTCTTATGCTCTTTACATAATTTTGTATTCTTTTCTTTTCAGAGAGCTTATGAGAATTATAATTATTTCTTTGCTTTTTCACACATCTTTTCACCACTAATTTATATTTTCTTATCTCCATATCACAATCATTCCACCCATATACCACAACTCAAGACATGAGCGAAACCAATACTTCTTCTTAATCTCATAGACAAGGAAAGAAAAATTTTGTATAGGCTCAAAAGTGGCTAACTAGGGAAAATTCAATGTGTAGGGAATTGGGCTATCAAAGATGTCCTAAGATCATTTCCTAAACTTGTGCACACTATGCAGTCTCAACACAGAAAATAGGCAAGTTCTAGAGAAATAAAAACACACATGTGAATCTCACATCAAACGAAATAAAGGCTCAAAATTCTCACACAAGGGTTCAAAAATTTTCATCCGCAGCCAATTTCAAATCAGCTCAATCAGCATGCAAGCACAAGTATCAAATCAATCCTATCATGCGGTATTCTACATTCATAGGCATCTAACCACAATCACAATCAATTCAACTCAACCCTCAATCAATTCTAATCTCACAATCTCATTCGGGTTATTTCAAAACTAAAAAATTTTCCCCACAAAATAAAATTTTAAAATTTAAGGCAAAAATTAAAGACGGAAAGCAGAATAAATAAAAGATAGAATGTTCCATCTCTTGTCCACATCCCCCCAAACTTATTTCCAACTCGAAGAGTGGAATAAGTTTGAAAATCAGACAAAAGAGGGAACGATACCTGGTAGTTGATCTCAGTCAGACATCAACTTTTTATCCCCCGGATTCTTCGAACATTGCGCGGCGTGAAATAGTGGCTGTTGGCACTTCGCGTCGATTGACTTGAAGCCTTCTTGTCGATCCCTCTCCTTGGATCAAGTGTATCATGCCAGACTGCTCGGCATCGATCGACGCCAGGCTGCGTCAATCGGTGTCGAGCTGATCTCCAATTTTTTTTTTCAATACCGGAAAACAACTGTTAGCAAAGAAATAAAAGTAGAAATTCGAAAAAAAAAAAATGAAAATTGAAAGGAAAATACGGAAAATGTTGGGTTACCTCCCAACAAGTGCTTGATTTAACGTCGCAGCTCGACGATACCTCAAATCACTGCCAAGGAGGTCGGGTCCAGACTCGCCGACTTTTGGCATCCACCATGTAGACTTTCCGGTCTTTGATAATGGTGGTGAGCTCAGAAAAAGGTGGCGCAGTTGACACTGTTACCCTATCGTTTCCTCGCTCCCACTCAATGGCAGCTGCTTCATCTTCTTCAGACTCATCCTCTTCTTCAGTAGTGGAGATTCGATTGCACTCCGCCTTCTTCTTGTTCTTGTCGATCACAAAGGTGATCCTCTCGTCATTTGCTCAGAGTGTGATCTCGCCCCAAGATCATGGGCATATTCTCGTCCTCCTTCATCTCGTGCACCACAAAATCTGCAGGAAAAGTGAGATGGCCCATGCGAATGAGCACATCCTCTAGTATACCTTTCGGGCAGGACACAGACCGGTCCGCCATCTGCAGGGTGATCGTCGTGGGCCTCATCTCTCCGATGTGGAGACGCTTGTAGATGGAGTACGACATCAGGTTGATACTGGCCCCAGTATCACATAATACTCTCTCGAATGTGTGTCCCCCAATCTCAACTGGAATAGAGAAGCATCCAGGATCGCTTCTCTGTTGGGATTGTATACTGAAAGCATATATGATTAAGTGTTTTCGTAC
>JAPKLW010004055.1:13625-31363 GCA_026898455.1 Plectranthus barbatus
GTTTAATGGCAATTAATATTGCCCGTCGTAGACTCAATCCCTACAATCTCTTGATGGGCACCTGCTTTTGAAGTAGCAGGCTGCACTGCTCGTGGATCTTCACCGTCTCGTTCTCCATGAACTGCTTCTTTCCACTCATCAGCTTCCGGAGGTACTTCATGTATCCCGGGATCTCCTTTAGTGCTTCGATTAGCGGAATGTTGATACTGACCTTCTTTAGATTCTCCACAAATCTGGAGAATTTCTTGTACTCTTTCTGCTTCGCGAACCGCTGTGGGAAAGGCAAAGGAGGGAGCTGCTCTTCAGGCTGCTTCTGCTTCGTGCCTGGGACAGACTTTGGCATCGATCGACGTAGTGTGGCGTCGATCGACGGGCCTTTTTTTCTGCGTCGATCGACATGGCGGGTCCTTTGATCGACGTGGATTCATCTCCTGTTCATTTTTGCTCCTTTTCACCTCCAGAATCGTCTACAGCCATCTCGGGACCCTTGTAGCTCGTCCCAGACCTCAGAGTAACGGCTTTGCAATCTTTTTGGGCCTTTGGGTTCACCTTCATTGTGCTCGGAAGTTGTCCAGGCTTGTGTTGGTTGCCGAGTGTGGTGGCGATCTGGCTCAATTGTGTGTCCATCATCTGAAGATGTTTCATCATCAGCTGCATGTGGTTGGCCATTCCCTACACCTCGGTTTCTACTTTCCCAAACCAGTTATCCGAGCTCTTGATGAATTTCTCGAGCGTCTCCTCTAGCACGGATTTCTTCCTTTCCACGATCTCTCCTCTAGTACCTGCATCAAAACCAGGCGGAGGGTGTTTTGCAGCAGAAGGGTTAGCATAGGAAAAACCAGGGTGAGATCGCCCATGGTTGTACTGATACCCTTGATTGCCTCGGTAGTTATTGTGATAACCGCCGCCAATGTAGTTCACCTCTATACCGGCAGTTCCAGACGAACTGCTTGCACCCCTGTTGATGTAGTCAGCCTCTATGGGTACTATGGCCATGCTTGGCTCTGCCACAGCTGCAACTTGTGATGTGCCCAATTTTTCAATCTCCTCCCGGAGCTTTTTCACCTCAGCGACCACGTCAAATTCTGGCTTTGTCTCGACTGCTTGGACTGGTAGCTGCCTATTAGTTTGCCATTGGTGGCTATTCAGCGCCATATCAGCCAGCAACCTCATACTCTCTGCACCACTCTTCTTCATCAGTATTCCTCCAGCAGATGCATCAACAAGCTCCTTCATGTGAGGGTTCAGTCCCTCATAAAAATGACACACTTGCATCTCCAGATCGATGCCATGTCCAGGACAGAGTCGTAGAAGCTCTTTGTATCTCTTCCAGGCCTCGTAGAGTTACTCATCATACATATGCTTGAAAGTAGTAATGGCAGCTTTCCTCTTCAGCAGCAGGCTCGGTGGGAAGTAGTTGGTAAGGAACTCTGCTTGAAGCTCCTCCCATGTCCCGATTTGACTCTTATCCAGTCCAGCAAACCAAGACCGTGCCTCGTCTCTGAGTGAGAACGAGAACAGTCTCGTCCTGATCACATCTTGGGTTACTCCGTTCTGCTTCACAGTGTTACACACCTCAATGAATTGGTTGAGGTGGGTATATGGGTCTTCTACAGCTCTCCCCCCAAACTGGTTTTGCTGCACCATCTGAATAAGGCTTGTGCGCAGCTCGAAGTGGTTGGCATCAATGCCAACTCTGAATCCGGCCTCCACTTGCTGTGGAAGAAATCGATCCAAGATGGACCTTTGCGGGATCACAACTTGCCTATCGTTCAACTCTGCCAGTCTTGCAGCTTGCTCCGCCTGAGTAGCCTGGGCTGCTTGTAGTTGTGCTCTCAACTGATGTACTTCATTCACAAATTGCCTCTGCTCCTCGGGAGTCATATTTTGCAGAGGTGCTTCAAGATTCTCAGCCATCTCTCTTTGTTTTTTTTTTCCTTACTTTTTGATTTTCCTGCAGGTTGATTCAATTTCAGGGACAAAGGCTTCAAGTGTTTTTCCTTTAGCTCGCGTGTTCATGCACCTGCACAGGAAATAGGTAAATATCAGTTTTGCGTCGATCGATGTGGATTCACATCGATCGACACAAAAGAGTGATTGGCATCAATCGAGGCTAGGGTCCGTCGATCGACGCAACAAAAATGATCGACGTCGATCGACGCTAGATGGCGTTGATCGACGCGGGACACAGACTCGAAAACTCACACACGCACACGTATAGAAAAATTAAAACTCAATCCAGCAAATCCCAGAACGAACTAGTAACAAGATAAAATCTAGCAATTCCCCGGCAACGGCGCCAATTTTATCACTGCTATTTCTAACAGATTAATTATAATAACAGCGGCAAATAAATTTGTAAACCCCAAGGTTATCGATCCAGAGGAATTGTGTGGGGAAACTATCCTATATACTAGCTATGATCCTAAGATTCATTGTTTGAGAGATCCAAAATCAGGGTTTTATAAAAGTAAAGAGAACAATGCAGAAAATTAAAGTAGTTTTGGAAGCAAATTTAAAGGAACACAGATTCTAGGGAAGAATTCATATTATGGATGACATGTAGGAATCAATTAATTTAACAGGTGGAATACTGCAACAATGCTATATTTCCTTATTTGGCAAATATAACCTAGATTACTAACTAGTGACTATCTCCGCTCGGTCCCAAATTACACCAAATTAGTCAATCTGATAAGCAAATCAGTTCAATTCCTATAGTCTAGTACATCTGTTTGGATAGTGTAGATTGTATCATGCATTCCTATTCCCACTATCAATATTCACCTCTCGGTCCTTCTATCAATAGCTAGACATCTAAATTAATCGTCACCTCTCGGTCCTTGAATTAATCTAGAATTATAGAATAAACACAGGAATCATGAACCTAATTAATTAATCCTAACATGCATCCATAATAATATCAACCCCTAGAACCCGCTAGGGTTTCTAGCCACTCATCGCAGATAGAAATCCAAAAGAAAACATATTAAATTGCATAAACATAAAGAACTTACAAGAAAATAAAAGGGTTTCGTGTTTCCCAAGTCTCCAAACTCTCAAAATCAAATTGTAGAACGAAAATATGATAAGGAATTATGGGGCCTTCTCAAAAATTGAATTTACATAGGTATTTATAGTGGTGGATGTGTATCCTATCAAATCTAGGGCTAAATAAATAAATCTGTTTTTCCTCGAATTTCTGCTCCAGCAGACAGCCTCGCGTCGATCGTGGCTGATCCACGTCGATCGACATGGCTTCTTGGTCGGTGTCGATCGATGCTGATTGGCGTCTGTCGACGCGGCTTCTCGCCCCTTCTGCGCGGCCTCATGGTTTTGGCCATAACTTTCTCTCCCGAACTCCAATTGACCCGATTCCAGTTGCGTTGGAGAGCTAACTCAAAGAATCATCCATTGTCATGTGCCAATAGCTCTAATTCCTCTTGTGGAAGAACTCTTCACTGCTACTCTTACACGTCACTGCTTCCGGAACGGATTTCTCGTGAACTTAGGCCTAAAACCCTGTAAAAACACCAAAATGCGCATAATACCACCTAATATAGACTCATGCATAGAATATATATATAAACTCAATAAAACTACAAAAAATAGTAGAAAATAATATAGATAAGCGAGTAAAATAATGAGCTTATCAGCCTCCGATCGCGATAGGTATCGAGAAGCATCCTGTGTCAGACCTCTTGATCGGGATCTGCTTCTGTAGGAGTAAGCTGCATTCCTCATGGATCTTCACAGTTTCGTTCTCCACGAACTGCTTTTTCTCGCTCATCAGCCTCCTTAGGTATTTCATGTATCCAGGTATCTCCCTGAGAGCTTCAACAAGAGGTATATTAATGTTCACCTTTTTAAGATTTTCAACAAAATTATTGAATTTAGAATCTTCCCTCTTTTTCGCGAATCTCTGTGGGAAAGGCATGGGAGCAACCGGCTCATTTCTTCTCTCTTTCTCTTTTTCCTTCTCGCCCTTCTTGGCTTTCTGTTTCGACCGGGATGGCTCTATCTCGGCCGTCCCACTTTCCATCTGCCCCGGCCATGTCTGGCTTGTCTCGGCCGGGCTAGCTTCTGCCTCGGCCATCCTGCTTTCCTCTGCCTCGACCGGAATGGGTGTCATCTCGACCAAGACAGAGGTGTTCTGCTCGGGATTCTCCTCCCCTGTTTCAACTTCTTCTCTTTCCGGGTTGCTCGGGCCTTCATACTCCCTTCCAGATCGCAGCGATATGGCATTGACTGGCTTTGCCTTTGCTGGATTTGTCTCTGTCATGCTCGGATGTTGGCCCGGCTTGTGCTGATTTCCCAAGGTAGCGACAATCTTACTCGTAGGGTGTCCATCATCTGCAGGTGCTTTGTCATCAACTGCATATGGTTGGCCATGCCTTTCACCTCATTCTCCACCTTGCCGAATCTGTTGTCTGAGCTCTTTATGAATTTCTCAAGTGTTTCCTCCAGCACAGACTTCTTTTTCTCCACAATTTTGCTTGCAGTACCTACATCAAAATCAGGGGGAGGGTGTTCTGCAGCAGTGGGGTTAGCATATGAAAAACCAGGGTGAGATCGCCCATGGTTATAATGATACCCCTGATTACCTCGGTAGTTATTGTGATAACCACCCCAATATAGTTTACCTCAGAATTCACAGCTCCAGATGAACTGCTAGCTCCCTGGCTGATGTAGTCAGCTTCCACCGGAACAATAGCCATGCTTGGCTCTGCAACAGCTGCAACTTTAGCAGTTCCCAACTTCTCAATCTCTTCCCGGAGCTTTTTCACTTCAGCAACCACATCAAACTTTGGCTTGGCTTCCACGGCTTTGACTGGCATCTGTCTCTCAGTAGGCCACTGATGGTTGTTCAGTGCCATGTCTGCTAGAAGTCTCATACTCTTTGCTCCACTTTTCTTCATCAAGATCCCGCTAGCAGATGCATCCACCAATTCCTTCATGTGAGGGTTCAGACCTTCATAGAAGTGGCAGACCTGCATCTCGAGATCAATTCCATGTCCAGGGTAGAGTCGCAGGAGTTCCCTGTACCTCTTCCAGGCTTCATGTAGGGATTCATCATACAACTGCTTGAATGTAGTGATGGCAGATTTTCTTTTCAGCAACAGGCTCGGTGGGAAGTAGTTGGTGAGGAATGCTGCTCGCATCTCCTCCCATGTCCCAATTTGGCTTTTGTCAAGCCCAGCATACCAAGACCTTGCCTCGTCTCTGAGTGAGAATGCGAAGAGGCGCATCCTAATGACGTCCTGGGGGACTCCATTCTGCTTTATCGTGTCCCACACCTCGATGAACAAGTTGAGGTGGGTGTAAGGATCTTTAACGGCTCTCCCCCCAAACTGGTTCTGCTGCACCATCTGTATCAGCCCTGTGCGCAGCTCAAAATTGTTGGCGTTGATGCCAACCCTGAATCCTGCTTCCTCTTGCTGTGGTAAAAATTTGTCCAAGATGGACCACTGTGGCACCATGACCTGCCTTTCATTCAGTTCCGCCAGTCTTGCGGCTTGCTCTGCTTGGGTAGCCTGGGCTGCAAGAAGTTGCGCCCTCAATTGCTGCACCTCATTCACAAATTGTCTTTGTTCCTCCGGTGTCATGTTCTGCAGAGGGGCTTCTTGATTTGCTTCCATCTCAAAGTTCAGTCTTTTTCCTCTCTTTCTGTTGTTCCTGCACCTGCATAGAAAATGAGGAAGAAATCAGTCTGTCCCAGCCATTTTGGACTTTATCTCGGCCGGGATTGAGAAATACGTCTCGACCGTGGTGGGACTCACCTCGGCCGAGACAGACGCGACTCAAACACACACGCACATGAAAAAAACTAGAATTGACTCAAAAATTATTAAAAATTAAGAAAATACAACCCAATCCAGAAGTTCTTCAAACAATCTAGTAACGACTCGCCGTCTGACTATCCCCGACAACGGTGCCAATTTGATCGATGCTAAATCTGCATACAAATTATAGCAAAGGGCAAATAAATTTATAAGACAACCCAAGGGTTGGTCGATCCCACAAGGATAGTGCAATGAGGGAAAATCATGTACTGGATATGGTTTTCAGATATTTTGTTTGGGCAAATCAAATTTGAGGTTTTTGGTTTTTTCAAAAGAAATAGTTAAAGAGAGAAATTCAAATATTAAAAGGACAGATTCCAGGGAAATCTACCAATATGATCAACTTGCAAGAATTAAATATTCAAACCCATGAAACACAATTTTGGTGGAAAACCTTTTATTTTGGAGTTAATTCCTTGGTCGGGCAATTAAAACCTAAATTACTAATTAGTGATCTATCTCCTCTCGGTCTCAAAATACACCAATTAATCAATTTCATAAAGATCAAGATTTTCCTACAATTGAAATCTTCTTGGTCGGACAGATAATCAAAAGTATTAAACTCTTACTTCCTATTATCAATTTTCACCTTTCGGTCCTTCAATCAATAACTAAAACCTATTCCTATTTTCATCTCTCGATCCTTCAATTGAAAATAGATTTGAAATAAAATCAAAGAGTTTAAACCAATACAAGGGTTTGAATAAATAAATCTAAACAAGCATCACAAATGGAGAAACCCTAGAACCTGTTTAGGGTTCTAGCCTAACATATTAAAGATAAACATTGCAGGGAAAAATAAAGATTGCATTAAAAAGTAAAGGTTCAACAAATAAAAGTAAAGAGGAATTCTAAAGAAAACAGAAAATAAAGGTGTAAAAACTGTAAAGGGGGAAGAAGATAATAATTCTGAGCTATTTAAGAGTTTATATAGTAGTAGGGTTGAGGCCTTGGATGGATATCTTCAAAAGGTATGATTTATTGCTTCCAAATTGATGTATATCTTGTTCCCCAAGCAATTCTCGCCCAAAATATATGAAAATCTCGCAAAATCTTGCAAAAACAGTCTATCTTGGCCGAGATGGCCCTTGCCACGGCCGAGATGGAGGATTCGGCTCGGTCGAGATGGCTTTCGTTTCGGTCAAAATAGAGACATTTTTGCCACTTCCAACCCTCCTGCGCAGTCTCACGGTTTTGGCCATAACTTTTGCATCCAAACTTCGATTGACTTGATACTAGTTGCGTTGGAAATCTAACTCAAAGATCTTTCAAATGCCATGCTCCATTAGCTTAGATATCATCGGTGGAAGAATTAGTGACTATTTCTTTGAACATCTGCTGCTTTCGGTATGTGTTCTCCATTGGATTTGGCCTAAAACCTGCGAAATCTTACCATGGCAAGCATAACACCCTCTAATCTATACTCATGCTAAATTTATTCAAGAAACCAAGCTAAAATGCATAAAAGAAAGGAAAAACAAAGCGATAAGTGAGTAGAAAAACCAGCTTATCAGGCACACGCTCGGCGGTCGCCATCGACGTCTTATGGGTCGCCGATCGTGATTTTTTGGGCAAAAATTGATCCAAATCCCATATCTTTTTGGGTTTGAAGAAGATAAGTATAAATAGAGGCTTCCAAGACTAAAAAACAGCCCTTGCATATTATTTTAGAGTTTTTAGAGTTGGAGAAAGCCAGAAAGGAGCAGAATCTGAAGAACGAATATTGAAGACTTGGGATTGAAGACCACGGATTTTTGGTTTCATGTTTTCCATATTTTTGCATCTTTGTTTCTCTGTTTTTATGGAACTTAGTATGATTGGCTAAGTCCTCTATGGATTCTAAGGTTTTGAAACTTGTTGACATTCATTCCATCGTTTATATGATTTGATTTTCCTTTTCCATTGATGTTTTAATTATGGCTGGGGTTTTCTTTAATTACAAGATATTGGCCATTGATTGTAATTCGAATTGGTAATTTTTGAACCGAGAGGTCTAGATTATTGATTAAGATGCAGAGTAATTAAATTTGATAGGTCAATTGTCCGAGAGGAATTTGAACTGTTAAAGGGTTTTAAAATCTAAGATTTTATCAAGAGTAAAAGTCCTCTTGCGCATCCGAGAGGAGTCACTAGGTCGTTTATTTCCATGTTATGGTTGAGAGTCCGAGAGGGTCGCCTGATAACATAATTGAGATTAACTCACGTTTTTTGAAATTAAATTGGAATTGGATTATATAAATGACTGTTTGATTGTTCTTAAAAGTGGATTACCCTGGAATCCTGTTTTTTCCATATTTTCAACACTCAATATTTTAATTGCTTTTTTTAATTAATTGCTTTTCAATTATTGCCTAGTATAAATAAATCAAACTCTTTTACCGATGTGTCTAGATAGTAGTAAGATATTTGCATTTTAGTGCTTTATTATATTTCGAGCCTGCAATCCTTGAGTTCGATAATTTATTACTTGCCTCTGCAGTGGTCTGTACACTTGCAGAATATCGTGTTGTGAAACGAGCTATCATATACATCCATAGCCGTAATGGATTATATTTCAGAATCCATGGCGATCAGCCATTTGTCTCAATCCTTATCAGATACCGCCTCGTCATATGTCCAGGGATCGGTATCATACAGCCCATTTTCCAGGATCAAGTCAGAAGACTCTCCCACGAACATGTACCTTTTGGGTTGGGTGGAAACCTTCCCACTGTGACGAGGCATCTGAACCGTGTCAGTAGTTGGCACAGTACGCGTTGGTCCTATACCTTGCATTAGTGGCAATGTTGGTATAGCCTCACCTGTTGTAGGTGGATTTACCATTACACTGGGCTTTCCTGATGGAATTGCTTCTTTGTCCTCAAGCTCGTGGAGGACAATTTCACTCTTGGATCTGTGGTTTCTTACACATTCGTCCTCTAAGAATCTCGCATTGGTATTGACAACGACTTTCTAATTCTCAGGACAATAGAAATAACCACCTTTCGTTTGCCTGGGATATCCTACAAACAACATTAGCTTACACCTACTTTCTAACTTATCAGGTTCCTTTGTCAGCACATATGCTGGACAACCCCAAACCCTCACTCTGTTCAAACTTGGCTTTCTCCCATACCAGAGTTCCAGAGGTGTTTTAGGAACTGATTTAGAAGGTACCAGGTTAAGCAAATAGGCCGCTGTCTCCAAGGCATATCCCCAAAATGAAATCGGCAAGCTTGCATAACTCATCATCGACCTGACCATTTCCAAGAGAGTTCTATTTCTTCTTTCCGCTACACCATTTTGTTGAGGGGTTCCTGGTGCAGTCCACTGGGATGTAATCCCGTCATCTGACAAGTACTGCAAGAACTCGTTACTGAGGTATTCACCACCACGATCTGATTGTAGTGTCTTGATAGTCTTACCTAGCTTCTTTTCTACCTCAGTCCTAAACTCTTTGAATTTCTCAAAGCATTCAGACTTATGGCGATGCAAATAGACATATCCAAATCTTGAGTAATCCTCAATGAATGTGGCGAAGTACTCATAACCTCCACGAGCTTGCGTGGACATTGGTCCACATAACTCAGAGTGGATCAATTCCAAGACATTCTCTGCTCGAGACTGACTTGACTTTAAAAGCCTGGTCGTCATCTTTCCATCAATACAGGACTCACAGATTTGATGCGCTACCACTTGGAAAGAATCCAAGAGCCCATCGCATGCTAATCTTTTAATCCTCTTTAGATTGATGTGACCTAGTCTCAAGTGCCAGAGATATGTTTGATCCTCATCAGAAGAAAACTTTCTCTTTAAATGATTATTATTATTGGATGAGTTTGCAACATTCACGGAAGATTTATGCATACAATCAATGATATAGAAAGAGTCAATCAGTTTGCCATGACAGACAACACCGTTATTACAAATGATAGAAACTCCACTATAAAAAATAATTGAATATCCATCACAAAATAACTTGGAAACTGAAATTAAGTTCCGCCAAAAAACCGACACATATAAAACATCTCTCAAAATCAAAACATTGTTTTCAAAGCATAAAGTAAAATCTCTAATGGCTACTGCTGAGACTCGCTCTCCGCTGCCCATTGAGATGGTAATCTCGTCATGCTTCAGCTGCCTTTTCGGCCTGAACCCCTGCAAAGTATAACAAACATGGTTAGTTGCTCCAGTATCCACTACCCAAGAGTGGGTAGAAACCGATGCTAAACATGTTTTCGTTATAAATGCACATGACGCACCTTGTCCAGTCTTCCTGACTTGACAATCTTTCTTCCATTGACCAGCCTTGCCACATCTGAAACACTTGTCCCTTTTAGCAGGCACGCCTGGTGTCCTTTTTGACTTTATACCAGAAGTTGTACCTTTGGCTGTCTTCTTAAACATTCCTTTGCGCCTCTTGCCAACCAGCGCAACAGGACGATTGCTAGAAGTAGCCAAAGCAACCTTTTCTGGCTGCATTACTGTTTCCGCTGCCATCAAGTCATTGAGTAGCTCGTTAAGAGTGTACTCTTTCTTGTTCATGACAACATTCAGTCTAAAGTTCTCATAGGACTTTGGCAGAGAGTTGAGGATTATATCAACCTGCGCTTCCGCATCGATACCACCTCCGTGCAGCGTGAGCTCATCCATGAGGTGAGTCATGCCGACCACGTGTTCTCTGACCGAGCTACCTCCTGCCATTTTCTTTCCCACGATTTCCCTCATGAGATTGAATTTGACTGCTCGGTCTGACTCACCATAGGTCGCTGTGAGGCTGTCCATTATGTTACTAGCATTATCATATGAATGATGCTGCTGTGCAAATACCTTGGACATAGTACTCATCATATAGCATTTCACTATATTGTTTGACTTGAGCCACTTGTTATAGTAGCTCCTTTCCTCATCAGTCGATTCATTAGTGGGAGCAGCCGAACAAGGCTTATCAAGGACAAACTTGTGTTACTCTACGACAAGGATGTAATCCAAGTTGCGTTTCCATTCTTGGAAATTGGGACCGGTTAATTGGTTTTGTGCTAAGATATTGATTACATTCGGTAAAGACATGTCTGAAAACAATAAATTAAAATAAAAATTAAAATATAGTCGCAAACTATTGAAACAATTAAATATTGAAACCTTATGTTAAAACAATATTAATGTTTCCTCCAATTCGCCTAAGTATTACTATTGCAAGCTACACATGTGGACGTTTACAACAAAACACTAAACCAGACTGCATCTTTCAATTCCAGTTCTTTAATTCCAATCCATGCCCGGGTTCCTTAGACAAATGGAATTAATAATTGGAGACTAACTTAAGACCATATTATCCTACTGAGCTGGGACATCACAAATGAGTTGTACTCTGGATAACATCTAAGCTAGCTTTACCACCAAAGCCAACCCTCCCATATAGGGATCTATTAGAACACACCCGATCCCTATAATAAGGCTGTCTCATTTAATTCAATCCCCAGAGAACTTATGAAAATTCAATACGCAAGCTTCACATGTAGACGTTTACGCATGAACTCCCACTTCTCACATGAAATAAATGTTTGTTTTAAGAAATCCTATCTATTAGAACTTATGAATAATAAATTAAGTAAGCTACACATGTAGACATTTACCTAATAAATTATCCACTTCCAATAAATGATCGCTTTGTGGAGGCCTTACTAAATTTTGAGCTTAGTAATTTTTAGTTCATAAGGTTCAATTGCAAAGATTATTTTATGTAGCCATAATTATAACATTGCTAAAATTCTATCATGCATAGCATGAACCCCGAATTTATAGTTATAATTAATTACACAAAATAAATCACATAGCATGCTTCAAAGCTGTAAATAAAAACAGTAAACGTGCTCCTATTATCTACAACATGCTTATATAATGCGCAATTAAATTAAACACATATATCAGGCGAAGACAGATAATAAATCAAATAAAAAATGTCCTCGTGGCCCTATGATACGAAATAAAATTAATTCTACCAATTACAAGTTGAAATTAATAATACAGATCTTCGACTGGGCTCCCACTACTTGGACTGAGATCTGAATTTATTTTCTGAATCTGGGCCTCCAAGATTTGATTTATCAAAAAATATGACAACTGGGCCAGTTAACCAAATCGCGGGCCTAGGCACACATTGCAATCCCAATAGCCCACGAGAACTTAGCCCGACGAGCCACCACCGGCGAACCACTGCCGCCGGCGACTCGCCGTCGCCGTGAGGGCTGCCGGCATGCGCAGCAGCCATGCACGTACATGCATGGTTGCAGCCCGTTATCCCGTCTCCTCCGGCCGTTGCCCATTTTGCATGCCGCTGCCCCGGCTTGCCTCGACCATTGCCCGAGCCACCGTTCACCTTTCTTCTCCACCGTTGTCCACCACGACTCGCCGGATAACGCGCAAGAAGCGCGACGTGAGTAACGTATGCGCAACATGCAAACCCTAGGTTTGCGAAGTCCCGCGCGCGCGAGCCACCCTGTCGGTCCGCCTCCAGCCCGCGCCTCCAGCTGCAAGCCGCCTCTGTCACCACCTGGCTCCTGCCGACGCCGACCGAGGGCGGGAGGAGAGCCGCCGACGTCGCGCGCAGGGCTGCACTGGCATGCAGCACGCGCGTGCCTCGAGCCCTGGCCGCACCACCACCGTCCTCGACCTCCTCCTGCTCCGCCCCCGCGTCATCGACCTTTTCCTGGAGCCGCCGCACCGCGCCTGGCGGGCTACGGGCCCGCAGCCATCGCCTGTGTGCGCGTGCGCTGCTGCGCCGCTGCCGCGCCTTGCCGTGAGCCCTGCCGCCGTGCCCCGCCGCGCCTGACCGCCGTGCATGGCCTTGCTGCCGTGCCGGCGCTGTCATGCGTCGTGCGGCTCTTCGTTCTTTGTGTTCTTCGTGTTCTTCGCATTCTTCGTTCTTCGTTTTACAGATTTAATTTTTTTAAAATAAAAGATTAAATGGAATAATCCTAATTACATTCTAAAATCTAAATCTAACCACGGATTTATCTCGTGGGTGAAAAATGAATCCATATAAAAGGGCGGATTAACCCAAGAACCACGAGGACGAAAAAAATACAATTCAATCCAAAATCATCCATGACATGCATTCAATGATAATAATCATGCAATTCGTAGGCAATATTATTTTTCCGATAGAGCCAATTGATTAACCTGGCTCTGATACCAATTGAAGGGATTCGTGAACTGAATCACGAAGTCCATTTGCCAAGGATCGTCAATTGGAATATCAAAATAAATTGCTATGCCTATGAATGATCCTAGCATGATCCTATATTATTATGCATAAGAAGGTTTATGCGGAATACCTGGATTGATAAACTCTGAAGAATGAGTGCGCGGAGATTCCCTTTGATCTTTCCCACGCACAAAGATTTAATTCCTAACAGATTGAGGAAATAAATTTGAGAAAATAAAACAGTTATTTTTGAAAATCAAGGAGAGAGGGAGAAGAAAAATCCTCCTGATCTGATCTTCAGATCTGTATCCCAACTCGATCTGAAAATCTGGTGAAGATTCTCTATCAGATCCCTTGCCCGGTTGAGAAGCAGAATTTCGTCCTTGTTCTCAGATCTTAGTCGATCACCACAGCTCCCAAAAACCTAGTTTGCTGTGTGCAACTTATGATCTTGTGGTGTGTTGAGATCTGAGGAACTGGGGCCTATTTATAGGAAAATACTGGACTTCTATTGGGCTTGAGTTTCATGGGCCAGACCAGGGACCAGAATGCAAATAGCAAATAAGGCCTATCAACTAATTAATCCCATATTCAACCCAGAATATAATTGATTAAATAATATTGATTCATTCCACCAGAGAATTAATACTGTCCTACTTATTTGCTACCACGTTTTGAGGTACGGGTTGCATGGGCTCGGTATATCTCCACATTTAAGGTTACAAACATTCATTAATTAATTTAAGCTCTGACAAGCTATTTAATTAATTAACATCTTATATTTCTGAATCAATCCACTCAAACCTTTTCACTTATGCTTGAACTTAATCAGCCTGCAGGACTTAGCATAACGAACCTTTTCAGCTGTTCAGGGAATGTCACCATCCTATACTGGATGTGGTTACCTAGTTCCAGTACCAGACTGTCATACACAAACTGCTATTACCCAAGATACAGATATACAAGCTCAAGTAGAGCCTTTCACTGCAACTCAAAGTAATACACAATCTGCATAAACTTCTGTTACTTCATTTAGGCTTAGGATCTCGTCAAGCCATAGAGATCTAGATTCTTTTAATGTCAGATAGAAGAATCAATCTCGACTTAGGTCCTTATAATTGTGTGCCCCACACCAGCATACCAAGCCATCCAAGATAAGATGCTTATTACTGCGTATGCTGCAGTTTATCCTGGAACTGTCTCAGCTGTGATAACTATTTATATCTCGCTAGGTCAAATGATCCATACGATCTTCCATGATCTTCTACACACCGTATGATCTCCCTATCGACGAGATAAGAGGATAATTGCGTTTGCGACACATATTTGTTAATTCAGACAGGAGATGAACATACAACATTTATGATTCCCAGTATATTAACCAATCAACCTTGTACATAATATACCAATCATAATGCTTTCAGTATATAAATCCATCATTACATATTCGTCCTCGAAGAATCTAGTGTTGGTGCTAACGACGATTCTCTGACTCTCAAGATAGTAAAAGTAACCACCTTTTGTTTGCCGAGGATACCCTACAAACAACATTACCTTGGACCTACTTTCTAACTTATCAGGTTCCTTTGTCAGCATGTGTGCTGGACAACCCCATATTCTAAACTTGCAAAAACTGGGTTTGAATCCAAGAAGAGTTCACAGGGTGTCTTAGGAACCAATTTAGAAGACACCAGGTTTAAGATGTAAGCCGTTGTTTCCAATGCGTATCCCCATAATGAAATGGGTAAGTTTGCATAACTCATCATTGATCTTATCATTTTCAAAAGAGTTCTATTTCTTATTTCAGCTACACCATTTTGTTGGGGAGTACCAGGTGCAGTACACTCAGATGTAATCCCATGATCTGACAAATATTATGGCAACTCGTTCCCGAGGTATTCGCCACCACGGTCAAATCGCAGGGACTTGATAGATTTCCCTACTTTATTTTCTACCTCAGCCTTGAACTCTTTGAGTTTCTCAAAGCATTTACACTCATAGCGAAGCAAGTAAACGTATTTGTATCTCGAGTAGTCGTCAATGAAAGTGACGAAGTACTCATACCCTCCTCGAGCCTGTGTGGACATGGGCACAAATAAGTCAAAATGGATTAATTCCAACACATCCTCTGCTTGAGACTGACTGGCCTTAAAAGGCCTAGAAGACATCTTCCCCTAGATGAAGGATTCACGAACTTGATAAGGTATAGGCCGAACTAAGTCCAATGTACCGTCATCTGCAAGTCGCTGAATTCGATTCAAGTTGATGTGACCTAGTCTTAAGTGCCTGAGATATGTAAGATCCTTGTCAGAAGAAGTAAACTTTCTCTTTCTAGGACTATCAATAATAGATGAATGACATGCAACATTTACAGACGTTTTTGATGAAAGTAAGCAGCGTAAAGAGAGTCGCCCAACATCCCATAATAAATAACATCTTCATTACCCATGATAGAAATAAATAACCATCATAAATACCAAAAATATCCATGCAAAGCTGATAAACATTTTTCATGCCGGAAAAACATGACCCAAAATAAAACTGTCAAAAGTGTTTTATTCATCAAAACATAAGGAAAAAGAAAACTTCATGAGGTTCCGTCAAAATACGTTTCCTTCCATGCAGCTAGTATTTTCTTGCCATTACTGTCCAGTCTTTTCAGCACAGTTCCCTGCAAATAAAACAACATGGTTAACAAGCTAGTGTCTATAGCTCTTGGAGGAGCAAAGACAGGCTGTAATCATGCTACTGTTATACATGCAAATGGCATACGTTGTCTAGCTTTGTTGGCTTGACAATCTTTCCTCAAGTGTCCTTTCTTACCATATTTGAAGAACTTGTCCTTCATAGTCGCCACCCTGGGTGCATTATCAGCCTCTGTGTTCTTTGCAGTTGCCTGTCTAGCTTTCTTCTTAATAACTCTTTTCCACTTCATACCTTTCGATATAGCATAGTGATTACAAGAAGTAGCTAATACAACCTTTTGAGGATTCATGACTGATTCCACTGCCATCAAGTTATTGAGCAACTTATTAAGAGTATACTCATTCTTGTTCATGACAACATTCAATTTGAAACTCTCAAAGAACTTGGGTAGAGAGTTCAATATGATATCGACCTTAGCCTCAGCATCAATACCTCCACCGTGCACAGTCAGCTAATCCATGAGGTGAGTCATGGAAACCACGTGCTCTCTCAATGAGCTACCATCAATTATCTTTCTACTCATGATTTCCCCCATGATATTAAATCTGACAGCTCTATCAGTTTCCCCAAAGGTTGCCTCTAGACTAGTCATAATGTCATAGGCATCCCTATGGTGCTGATGCTGATGCTGTAAGATTTTAGACATAGTGGTCATCATAAAGCACTTGACTACATTTTTTAATTTGTCCCACTTGTTGTAAAAGAATACTTCCTCTTGAGAGGACTCAACAGTGGGAACTATAGGACGGAGTACTTGCGGAACAAACATATGTTCTTCTACAATCACGATATATTCGAGATTGCTTTTCCATTTGAGGAAGTTTGGACCAGTTAACAAATTTTGTGAAAGAATAATGATGACAATAGACATATACATATCTGAAACAAATAAAGAATCTAAATAAGAACAAACATGCAGAACATTCCAAAACAAATACATTGAAAACCTCTAGATAAATCAAATACAAATGTTTTCCACTAATAGCCCAAAGTTTCCCACCGCAAGCTACACTATTAGACGTTTACGATGTCACCCTCAACCAGACTGCGGGTATTAAGCTCTAATCCTTTACTTTCATACCATGTCAGGAATCTTTAGACACATGAAACTAATAATTAGAGTAAGAACTTAGACCAAGTCATCTCTCAAGAACAGGGAAGCAGCAACTGGATTATATCCTCAGATGCTTCTAAGCAATTAACCACAAATTTATCTCTAGCTAAAAGAGATCAGTTTAGCATGGTGCAAAACCATACCACATGACCCTTAAAGACTTTGTTATCTATAATTTAAATCAATCCTAGAATACTTATGAGAAAAGAATTATGCAGGCCACACTCATAGATGTTTACGCAAAACTCTCCCATGCAGCCCATGCACCTCTGGGAACTAGCAAGCTACACTCGTAGACGTTTAATAAGACGAGAGGCACACTTACAACCTATGACTGCTTTGTGGAGGTCTGTTGATTTTAATTAAAAAATTCTTGCTTAGTATTTTTAAACTCAAAAGGTTTCTAACTGCACACATAAATAATTTCATGTTATTATATTTTACCAAATTTTTGCATGTTATTAAACATGTTGAAAAATTCAAAATATAATCTAACAAGAAATTAATCAGATAAGCATGTTGTTGAAAGCTGTAAACAATAAATTAATAAAACATGCTTTCCTATTATCTACACATGTTTATTGCGCAATTAATAAATCACACATCATAAGGGAAAAATTAAGATAAACAAAAATTCCTCGTGGCTCTAAATAGGAAATAAAATAAAATCATATCTATTACAGAATTTGAATTTGAATACAGATCTTCAAATCTCTTCAAATCTTCACAAATCTTCAAGGGCCTTGATTTTCTCAACCACCAAATCCTTTTGGATCTAGGGTTTGTGATTTGAAAATTGGGCCCACAACCAAAATGTAAACCCTAGTGTTAACAATAGATTGCACCAACCTCAACACACAACCCTTGCTGCCGCTACCACTGATAAGTT
>JAPKLW010004056.1:18461-31363 GCA_026898455.1 Plectranthus barbatus
TTCAACAAAACCCCGTGTCTAGCTGTGTGAGTTGCATAGCATGTTTCATATATAATGTATGTTTTTGGCATGTTTCTCACTGGGTACGAAAGTACTCAGCCCTCGCGTTATTTCTAAAACGTGCAGGTTAAGCAGCTTGGATGGAGGTAGCGGGGTGTAAGCTGGAGATGTGAAGAGTTTTGCAAAGAATAAGATCCTGTGACATGTATCTTCATATACATGTCACCATCACGTTACACACACGCTGCTACACTCTCTGAAAACCCCTTCCCCCTTTTGAATGTTTGTTGACTGAAATTATGTTGATAACCGACTCGAAGGATTTGTGTTTCTGTTAAACTACTTTTATATGAATTAAGTCTTCTTCTTATTTAAATATTTTGGAAATGCTCATCAAAACCTGAAACATCAATGTAACGTGGCCTCATATTGGGAAGGTCAGATGGGGGCGTTACAGAGGTGGTATCAGAGCTAAAGTTTTCAAATTTTTAAAAGAATTTCAAAATTTTTGAAAACTTCGAGTCATTGAAGTGTATTTATTTTGTGGAAGGATCGTGAAAAATACTCTCCATGCTTACACCCTACTCCATCCTGCGCTACCTGAGGTATGCTTTTAAAGTTTCTAAAGTTTAAAAGTTTCCCTACTTGCAATTTCAGTACGATTTGAATGTTTGAAACAGTATGAGTACTTTGAAAATAATTGAGATTTGAAAAGGAAACAGATTTATTATGGAGTGAAAAGGATGGGTTGATTGAGAAGGTTGAATTTTATATTGAGCAAGAATGCTAACATTGTTTGTTGATGAAAGTGGTTGAGAAGTTGTGATTATGGAGGTTGAGAATTTATTGATTGAAAAGTTTTGATGTTATACGTTGAAGATTTTTGTGGATTATTGGCACCGGTGAGGTGACCTTCTTAAAATGTGAATTGATTGTGAAAATACTGATTGGATATTTGAATAAATTGCAAGTAATTAAACCTCAATGTTATGGCTATAGATGCACTAGAGAATAATAAGCTATAGAATGGACTGACTGATGGATTGATGGCCTTGAAAAGGCATTTGAACTTGTTGAATTGGTCATGTGGTTGGGAAATTGAAAATTTCTGTGGAATTGGAATAATCCAGTGGTTGTGTGATTGTGCAGAATGCACTGAGTTAGTTAATGTTGTGTGTGCAGAATGCACCAGGAGCTTGGCAATTATAGTCGAGACTCGAGTGAGTGTGTGAGTACGAGGTTCGTATGAAATTCTCGGTGTGGTGTGTTGGAGGACGGAGTTGCTACCGAGACACGGGGAGTGTTGGAGTATTAGTCGGTTATTTTGAAAGTATTTGAGTAAATAACAGAAATAAGCAGAAAAGTTGAAAAGAAATGATATCTATGTTGAATAGGGAGGTTGAAACAAAATGATTGGTGTTGTTTCCGTGTTATGCAAGAATGCTGACACTGATTGTTCGATGAAATTGAGTTGAAAGGTAAAAATATTTGGAGATAATTTGAGTATTTACTTAGAACTGATCGAAGGATGATTTGGAGGATGATGTATGTGTCGAACGAAAACTGATAGATAATGTTCTTTAAAAACTTTGTTTCTGCGGATTCAGGAGCAGGGCTCCAGCTATAATTGATTTTGTGGGTAATGGAGCCAGACTTCAGCCACTTGTAAATAATTTGATAAGGTTGACTGGATTTAGTTGAATTTTGCTGTGGATAGTGTGAGACGAGAACCACAGTCTTGGTTTAACCTGGAAGTGTTGGAGTTTTGAATGGCATGGTTGAGTGTGAACGATACACGAATCACTCCTCACAAACAAAGGTGTACGTTTTTGCGTTGTATAACAGCAAGCGCTAAGTATTTGAAAATGATTATGATGCGAAGCATTACGTGATGAGAATCCCGAATTTTATGACGAATCTATGAGAAAGTAACGATAAGTGAGAACTGTCTGATGCGTCATGAAGGCGATAAACGAAAGACTCTCATTTGAAAGGAAGTTTTATGTATGGAGATATTTTAAAATCCTAAATTTTGGTACGATGAAAACCGTGTCAATAACACTCACTGTTTGGATATAAGGCAGATCGATGGCAAGCCAAGTAATGTCTTATGAAAATGTTAGATTGCCTTATTATGTTCGGCTAATTACTAGTACCTTATGAAGAAAAAGTTCTCTTCTGACTTGGTAAGATTTCTCGATTTCTCTAAACTATCAGTTGCGAGTTTTTGAATATTCTACTCGTTTCCAGCACTGAGCTAACTTGAGAACATTTTTTTTATTTAATGCCCGAATTCCTTGCGCTTGAGATTAAAGTTATTCGCAACATAACCTCTTCGATATAATTCTTTCTACATTTGATAAATTGCAGAATCATTTTGCTACATTGGTTTTGTGCTGCCAACGCTTTGTACCATTCTTTGAGCCAGTTGAGATTCTGCCTTGGTTACTTGACGATTCTATGATCTTTAATCATGTGTGATTGCACCATGACCTCATTTTCTCTTCTGATTGCTAACTTATTCTTTTGAATCAAGTACTCTCACTTCTCGTTTATCTCACTTGATCTTTTGAAAATGGACAAGTTGTTCTTGTTCCTTCTTTCCAGTATGCCTATTGGTGTTTGTTCCTGGAATTGACTCCTTTCAGATGATCATGCTTATTTGGAAGCTATCATCAATTGAACTTTTGGATGTTAGTATGTCTTCTTGTTCAAGCATGCCTAGTAATGTGGATTCATGATAACTCATTTGGTTGTTTCCATGATTTCCAAGGAGTTGTATTATTCGTCCAAACTTTGTTGTTGAGATTCTTCCAAGATGATGTGGTTAATATTCCTTATTTCTTCTGAATTCGAAGGGAAGCATACCCTGTTTATAAGTTATTGGCATGTCCATTTGCAAATGAATATGCGTTGCTACTACATTTCTTTATTACCTTTTGATCGCCAAATTATATCTAATCCTCAGGCATGCTAAATCGAATTCGTTCTCATTTGTTTCGTTGAAGTTAAGCATGCAAAATTTCATTTTGGTTTTCATCCATTACTCAAATTGTATTCTTGAAACAAGCATGCTTAATCAGACTTTCTGATCTGTCTTTTGATCATTGAAAATATTCATTTTATGAGCATGCTGAGTTGATTTTGATCCCATTCGCTTTATTGAGATCAAGTATGCACATTTGAAACCCTTGTTGTTGAGAGAACCGTTTAAATTAGCACGCAAGGTATGTCTTGTTCGTATTCGTCACTTAAATTGTTGATTGTCTCTTTCGGAATAAGTATGCAAATTGTTGCATATTTTATTGGATTCTTAAAAACAAACATGCTATTCCTTGTTTAAGCATGTCTAAATTGAAGTACGTTCTTCATTACTTAAATAAGTTGCTATGACTATTCCTTCAATTCCATGGTGCTTACCAACTGAAGAGAACTTTAGCAAATGAAGTTAATAGTTAATAGTTTAAGTCGGGGCCGAGTTTGAGCCAGATAAGGTTAAAGGATTAATGGACCGAGTCATTGAACTGTGTTGGGATTTCCACTTAAAGGACTTGCAAGATCAATGAATGTCAGGAATATAGAAATGGTGGGAAAGACGATGTTGTGGTAAAAGCTGAGGCCAAAGGAAAATAATCAGAGGAGAATTGAGTGTATGTTCTTGGGAATAGTAAAGCGGAAGACAACATATTACGATTTAAACTGATATTTATCATCATGTGATGAATTAGTAAAGCTTGAGGTAGAAAAGAATAGTCAGGAACTGAGCCTAGCGTTGTTTCGGGAGACAACTATGAATATCTTAGTCTATCGTGATTCGACAATCAGATTATTGAGATATGAGAATTGGTAGTCGAGTTAAATATTGTGGACGTGTAGGATGTGGATATAATTCTAGAAATGAATTGAGTCAGCCGAAAATAAAGCGACTGTTGGTCCCTGATTATCAGGGTATAACTTGGCAGCGGAAAATGTGTTAGTTCGTTTCTTGCGCTCTGCTGGTTACTCAGCTGACTGGGACCTTGTCAGCTGGTAAGTCAACTTGCACTCTGAGTACTCAGCTGACTGGCAACTGGCTCGTCAGCTGGTAGCTCAAGACTTAGAATGTTTTTAGGTCTTGTTTGCACAGTTATATCAGTTTTCAGATATACAGCAGCACTTGGGTGCTGGGTTTTAAATCAGTATGAAATGCAGAAAGCTGATAAAAGACAAAGGATTTATAGTGGTTCGATCAACTGATCTACGTCCACTCTCCAGTCGTAGCACTGGAAATTTCACTAAGAGTAATCGGGTACAAGCGTCCTACGATCTATCTCTAGCTGGTGAATGCCTCGTCCACCAGTTCACTAGATCAACCGCTCCCGGCCTTGTCCTTCTTCAACTCTGATCAGCTGTTGGAGTGCGAGCACGTCACTTCAACCTCCTTAGCTGACTGCGTGGGTGTTTAGTTCTCCCAAGAACGTGTCTTCTCAATACGGCAAAAAGCCCGTAATAACTCAGGTGCTGGCTGGCACAAGAGCTGCTGTGAACTTCCTCGGAAGAGAAAGAACACCAAAGAGATCAATAACTTACAAGCTGGAAGCTTGAAGTCTCGTGTTTGAATAAATCAACACACGGATAGCCTTTAGAAAGGCCTCGAAAGATTTGCTTGCTTGCTTGTGCGTAATAAATTCTGAGTCTTTCGGTAGGTCAAGAGTATTGAATGTTGGGAAGCAAGCTTCTTAAATGTTGGTAGCTCCGACCTATTTATAGACGCAGGATCCCATTCAAATCTTCTAGCCGTTTGGACTCATCCGGAAAAGGTCTCTGTCCTCCCATGTCCTTCTGACGGCGGCAGGTAGGGATTTCCGGAAAGCGCCATGCTTTTGTCCACTTTATCTGACATTGATCTCTTTATGTCAGAACGGCACTATTCGTCAGTACGAGGAATTGGAACTGGTGTCTTGAACTGATAGACTTTAAGGTATCCTCCCTTAAAGTCGTGCTTTGTCAGTTTATTCCTCAGATGAATCTTCTTTTTGTCTCTAAGACTGTGGGAGAGTGAATCTTGAATTCTGCTGGTAACATCCGACTGGTAGAACATTCTGGTGATCTTGTGCTGGCAGTCTCTGCTGGTGACTTGCGCTGGCACAATCTAAGTCTACCGATATGTCTGATGTTAACTCTTGGAATCTCTCATGACTGGTGGCTTCACCGCTGGTGAACAGTGTCAGTGAGAACACCTATTCTGCTGGTAAGTTTTGTCAGCTCCCTGCTGGTGAAAACCTTCCCAACTGGTGAACAGTAGCCAGTCATTAGCTCTTCTCATGCTGATGAACAGTGTCAGCACGAGTCTTGTCAGTCGCTTGCTGGTGAGACTTTTCTCAACTGGTAAGTACATCTCATGCTGGTGAACAGTAGCCAGCATGAGTCTTGATCAGCTGCGACTTACAACTCAAAAGACCTAAACAGGACTTTACATTTGAGATCTAGAGCTATCTAGAGACAACTGACGCTGGTAGGACTTAGGATTTGATCCACCAAAACACCAAACTAGAATCTAAACAAGTAGCTACTGGGGAGAGGAAACTTATCCAAATTTCCCAACAGCGACGATTTCATGTTATGAGAGGAAGATTATGATTCCGCGGTCAATCTTTTGTTATGGATCTCGAAGAAGACAGAAGATACCAGTTATTTCAGTGGTACTGATCTCGAAATTTTTGTCAAAGACTGGAAACCAGAGAATACTTGGGTTTTGTTGGAAGGTGAAGGAAAAAGAGGAATTAGCCATCTAGGATGTGTCCATCATTCGAGAATTTGAAGACGTATTTCTAAGAGTTACCAGGATAAATGGCCGCTAGACCAATGGAATTTGTGATCGATCTAGAACCAGGATCAACACCGATTCCAAAACACCGTATCGAATGGCGCCTAAGAGTTTCAAGAGCTGAAGGTGCAACTTCAAGATTATTTGGGATGAAGTTTATTTGGCAAGCGTTTTGCCGTGGGGAGCTCTGGTCCTGGTCGTCAAGGAAGAAAGACGGGTCGAGGAGAATGCGCATAGTTACCGGGAGTTAAGTAAGTTGACCTTGAAGAATCGTTATCTATTGCCTAAAATCGATAACTTGTTCGATCAACTCAAGGGAGTGAGCACATCTTCTAAGATAAATTTTCTGTCGGGCTATTATCAGTGGAGGATTAAGAAGGAAGACGTACTGAAGACAGTTTTTAGAACCAGACCTGACCCTACGAGTTATGGTCCTTATCGACAACGTTTTCATAATCGAAGAGCAAGAGGAAATTTAAGTAGTAGTGAGAATGGTGTTCAAACGTTCAGAGATAGGGAGAAGCGGGCAAAGTGCAGCATATGTGAGTTCTGGTCGAGAGTGAGATGCCATTTCAGGGTCACATTATTTCGACTAATGCAATCAAGGTGGATCCAGCCAAGTTTTAGACGGTGATAGATTGAAAATCACTACCGTCACCGAATGAGATTCGTAGCTTTCTAGGTTTAGCAGGTTACTACGAAGGTTACTAATAGTCTTTTTATAGACGGTGAGGCTGATGACGCTGTTGCTTCAGAAGGATGTAAAGTTCGTCTGAATGAAAGAATGTGAAGAGAGTTCCAAGGTTGAAGCAGTTAACGACGATCGTGCTTACCCTGGCAGTACCTGAAGCAGATAAGAATTTTGGGGTTTACACAGAGAAAATAAGAAAGGTGAGATGAGATGAATATTGATGCAAAATAAGAAAAGTGAGAGCTTACGCATCAAAGCAATTAAGACCGCATGAGACGAATTATCCAACTCATGATTTGGAATCAGCAACTGTGATCCTTGCGTTCAAGATTTGGGACACCATCCTCATGGAGTGAAGTGAGCCGTATTCACGGATCATCAGAGTTTGAAGTACTTCTTCGAACAAAAGAAATTGAATATGAGGCAGAGAAGATGGTTTGAACTCGTGATCGATTACGACTTGACCATAAACTAGCACCCAGGCAAAGCCAATTCAGAAGTTGACGCCTTGAGCAGGAAGAAAGAAGCTCAGTTGGGTTGTATGCTACAGCAGAGAGCAGACTGATCAGAGAATTCGAGAGACCTTGCTTAGAAGCTATATCGCTTTTGATAAGAAAGGAGAGCGAAGTGGCAGCCATGGCTGTAGTGCCAAATTTGAGAGAGTAGGTCATTGGAGCAATGAGAAGAGATATGGAACTGGAAAAGTTACGCCAGAAATTGAGAGTTGAGTCGATCGGTGAGTATCGGGAGGCACCCGATAATGCATTATGGTTCAGAGACAGAATATTGGTGCCAAGCAGTGTAGAGTTGAGGAACGAGATTTTGAGCGAGGCTCATGATACGCCGTATACCGCCACCCAGGAAGTACTAAAATGTATCAAGATCTGAAAACCAAGTACTGGTGGGATGGTATGAAGAAGGATGTTGCTTTGTATGTAGAGAAATGTTTGTCATGTCAGCAAGTCAGGCGTTACACCAACGGCCGTATGGGAAACTGCAGCCGTTAGACATTCCTGAGTGGAAATGGGAACACATCACCATGGACTTTGTGACAGGATTACCAAGGTTACAGAAGGGAAATACGGTGATATGGGTTATTGTGGATCGTCTAGCGAAGAGCGCTCACTTTTACCGATTAAGGTAAATTATGGATCAGACAAGCTAGCTCAAATATACGTCCAAGAAATAGTCAGACTGCACGGAGTGCCGAAGTCAATCACGTCTGACAGAGATGCAAAGTTTACATCTCGATTCTGGATGAGCTTGCAACAAGAGTTGGGAACTCGCCAAAATTTCAGTACGGAGTTTTATCCACAATCGGACGGACAATCCGGGAGAACAATTCAAACTCTCGAGGATATGCTGAGAGCAGTTATTTTAGATCGAGGAAGTAGTTGGGAGCCGATCTTGCCTTTGATTGAGTTTGCGTATAATAATAGTTATCAGGCAACAATCGAAATGGCTCCTTATGAGGCTCTATACGGAAGGAAGTGTCGTTCGCCTCTGTATTGGGACGAGGTAGGAGAACAAAAGATTGTTGGACCGGAAGCAGTGAGTGAGATGATTGAGATAGTCCGACAAATCAGAGAAAGGATCAGAGAAGCGCAAAGTAGACAGAAATCTTACGCCGACTCTAGGAGGGCAGAGTTATGTTTTGAAATTGGGGATAAGGTTATCCTCAAGGTTTCACTCTCCAAGGGAATAGTGCGCTTCGGAGTAAAAAGCAAGTTGAGACCGTGCTATGTGGGACCGTATGAAATATTAGAGCGCGTTGGACCCGTGGCGTATAGATTGGCATTACCCCCGAGCATGGGTAATATTCATAATGTGCTTCATGTGTTGCAGCTGAGGAAGTACGTGTATGACCCAAAACATGTATTAGTCATGAAGAAGTGATTTTGAATCCGAGCCTGCAGTGTGAAGAAGGCCAGAGGCCATTGTGGACCGAAAGATTCAGGAGCTCCGGAATAAGTCGATTCCATTTGTTAAAGTATTATGGAGCCACCATGGGCACGAGGAAGCGACATGGGAATTTGAAGACCAGATGAGAAAGAAATATTCCGAACTTTTCTTTGAGACTATGTAAATTTCGGGACGAAATTTTTATAAGGGTGAGGGGATGTAATACCCCGTATTAAAATTTCACCTTGTCTAAGAATGATGAGTGTATTGTTGTATCAATCTCAATTGAGATATTATTGGAATAATTTATTGGAGTTGAATTGAGATTGGAAAATTGGAAATGTGTACTCATATTGAGAATTATTTAAAAATTTTGGAAGAAATTATGAAAAGTTGTGTTGGAGAATGAAAATTTGATGTACATGCATGTCAATTTGGAGTGTAGTGTATGGGAATTTATGCATATACACATATATGTATATTGGGGAAATATAACATAATTTCCCCCACCTTTTTCTTGTTGTTGTCGAGAGGAGAGAGAGAGAGAGTGCAGCAAATTACCAGCACCCCAGACCTCGCCACCCTCCCTTTCCGGCGAGCCACCGGCCGACTCCGGCCACCACTCGTCGAACCACCGCCGCCATTTGATAGATCTCGTTCCCGGCTTCGATTCAAGCTAAGGTAGAGCTCGTGGGGTGAAGAATTGACGAAGTTATCGGAGTTGGAAGGTAGTGTACTCGTCATCTCATTTTTCCAGATTTCTGGGTTGAATATTGCGAATTTAGCTTTGAATCCGAGTTGTAATGATCGATTCTTAGTCCCAAATTTGTAGAGAGTGTTTGGACGATCGGAAATTGAAGTTTTGGTCGCCGGAAAACCTTCCCACCGCCGCCAACCACCATACTTTCCGGTGAGAACTCCTCCCCTTAGTTATGTGCATTTAAATTCGTGTTTGATACTAGAATCGAGTTCTAGGATATCTGGGGGTCATTTAGATATGTTTGCATGTCAATTTGGGTGGTTGGATCGGGGGGAAATCGGAGTTTCAGAGGTTGAAGTCGCGAAGAAGACGACTCATCCTGAACGGGACGAAGCCATCCCGCTCGGGACGGCTCTCGCAAAATTCGCGCAGGGTGGCAGGGCCATCCTTTCGGGATGAGCCATCCCTTTCGGGACGGGGTGATCCCTTCCGGGATGAGGCACGGCCTTGGGCAATTTTTGTGTTTTGTCCGTCCCGCTCGGGACGAACGCATTCCGCTCGGGATGGTTCTCGACCCTAGGGTATAAAGGACATTTTTAAGCTATTTCTCAACCTAAATCAAATACTCTTAACCCCATTGATTATATATTGGATTGAAATACATATTTATCATGGAAAATGAGTTTGAAAGTGTTAGAGGTTGAGATTTCAAATTTGGGTTGAGAATTTATCATGATTTGAAATTCAAAAGTTATAGAAGGATGAAGGGTTGATCATGAGGTTATGTTGGGGTTGAGCTGACTATAGTTATGAATATTATGGTCCTAGAATATCTATTCTAAACTGGTAAATTATGACTTATTGTAGGAAATTGAAAGCGGTGGACCGATAAGCTCAAGCATCTAAATAAAGCCAAGAACGAGGTGGGAAACTATTTCAGTAAAAACTCAAAATGCGTGATTTCTTTTTAAAATGTGTATAAACTGCTTTCCTTTAAAATGAAACTGCTATGCTTGTTTTGTGTTATCATTATCTGTCCTCTGTCGTTTCCCAACGACAAGAGAGAATAACTAATGAGTTTGGAACCAGATTCTCATATCTGCGCTAGAACTCAATTAGTACATATGGCGTAGCGACTCCATATGATGGGAATTGGAAGATATAAGGTGAAATTTGTTATACTTGAATGTGGAATTGTGAATGAGATTGATTGTGGAGATTTAATTGATGAATTATAAGCGATCGGGTCTCAACAAGGATTTCTGAGACTAGTGCACTCTAGATGACAGTAGGTTGAGTGTTTATTCATTCCTAACTGATCATCGTAACTTGGAAGCCGGCCAACTTCCAGTTACAACCCTGACACAGATATGATAACACTTAAAATAACACACGTGTGGAATAAAATGTTTTGGCTATCACGGTTCTTTTCAACAAAACCCCGTGTCTAGCTGTGTGAGTTGCATAGCATGTTTCCTATGTAATGTATGTTTTTGGCATGTTTCTCACTGGGTACGAAAGTACTCAGCCCTCGCGTTATTTCTAAAACGTGCAGGTTAAGCAGCTTGGATGGAGGTAGCGGGGTGTAAGCTGGAGATGTGAAGAGTTTTGCAAAGAATAAGATCCTGTGACATGTATCTTCATATACATGTCACCATCACGTTACACACACGCTGCTACACTCTCTGAAAACCCCTTCCCCCTTTTGAATGTTTGTTGACTGAAATTATGTTGATAACTGACTCGAAGGATTTGTGTTTCTATTAAACTACTTTTATATGAATTAAGTCTTCTTCTTATTTAAATATTTTGGAAATGCTCATCAAAACCTGAAACATCAATGTAACGTGGCCTCATATTGGGAAGGTCAGATGGGGGCGTTACATAAACCAACTTCCAGTTGTAAACTATAATTTCGTTAAATACAACTATAATTTCATTAATAAAATAATAACATGGTGAATAATTAATGAATTATAATAAAATAAGCAGACTTTTTAAAATAAATATGGTGAATTCCGGCCAGAATATCGAACTCAAGCTGAAAATATTGAACTGAAGCTGAATATATTCTCCTTAATATTTTATTTTTATATTATTACATAATAGCATGGTGAATAATAAATGAATTATAATAAAATAAGCATACTTTTTAAAATAAATATGGTGAATTCCGACCAGAATATCGAACTCAAGCTAAAAATATCAAAATCAAGATGAAAAGGTCGAACTCAAGCTGAGTATATTTTCCTTAATATATTATTGGTTTATTATTACTTTTAAAATAAAACCCTAAATATATAATAATAAAAAAGCATTATGTTAGGGTTTACACACAAACCGAAAAAAATAATTGGTCGACTAAGACATATATGACAGATAAAGTACACTTTAGCTATTTTATGTAATTTTTCATAAGGGTGACTATTTTTTGCATGTCACTATAAAATTTGGTTATTTTAATTATTTACTCTAATTATAAGGACCAATATATTTGTGACGTCCACGACAATTTTGCCAATACTTTGGATCCGACCGAAACCAATGATGGTAATCTTGCATTCATTGAGCTCTGCCAACGAGACCGTATGACTATGGGTGAGCAAGAAAATGAAAAAAAATAAAAAATTGAACTGAATCGAAAATTTTTGGTTATTTCAATTTTCGACTTGATTCAATTAATTTATTTCAAATTTTTGGTTCAGTTATTTTTTTTCGAACCAAAATAACCGAATAATCGAATTTATATATATAATATTAATAAATATAATATATATTTAAATTAATATATAAATATACAATTTCTATTTTTGATTTTCAGTTTTATTAATTTATTAAATTTTTATTAAAATTTGGTTATAACAGAAAATCGAATAAGAATTTCAGTTCGACTATTTCGGTAATTCGGTTCGATTCGATTACCTCAAATATAAATTTGATTATTTTACAGGTCAAAACTGAACAGAATAATCAAATGCTCGCCCCTAAGTATGACCCATGAACAGGGGCGGAGGTAGACTTGAAATTTCGAGGGGGCTCGACCATATCACATTGTATCGGGTCTTATAATTTTACTTTAAATATAACTAAAAATAAATAAATTCCGGCTAGGCGGGGGTCGGCAGCCCCCAACCCAAGACTGCTTTCGCCGGTGCCCATGAACCCCTTTATGATTATGGAGACTTCGAAAGGCTTTTTGACTCGATCTAATATCTTGTAGGGTATGGTGGGTTTTTGCCCTTGGGTGGACGTGTGTTCTTGTGGTCTAAGGTTGGGTCGACTTGTGTTTATGTTTGGGCCGTTTATTGAACACTTTGAAATTTAATCGAACTTTAATAGACTTTTTAAATTTAAATTTTGTTTAAATATTAATTATTATTTTAAAGAAAAAATTATTTATTTTAAGTATAATATTATTTTTATGGTCGAGTTCAAATGTTTCTTATAACAACAAATATTTATCATATTTGTACTCTTAAATTATATAAATATTTAATTTTATATTTTATAATTAAAAAATAATAATCTTTGCTCACAAATTAAAGAGTCAAATATAAAAAATAAGCTTTTATCAAACTTAAACTCGAGTAGTTAAAAAGATATTTTGGTTCATTTAAAATTCTACATATGATATATAATTGAGTCGTATTTGATGTATCCTGCCAAAATGTATTTATATATTCCAATTGGGCTCCCTAAAAATTTTGAATAAGCAAAACGAATTATGTCGTATATGAAAATTTTGTTTTAAAATGTTAAACAAAAGCGGGGATAGCTCAGTTGGGAGAGCGTCAGACTGAAGA
>JAPKLW010004057.1:18455-31358 GCA_026898455.1 Plectranthus barbatus
TTCAACAAAACCCCGTGTCTAGCTGTGTGAGTTGCATAGCATGTTTCATATATAATGTATGTTTTTGGCATGTTTCTCACTGGGTACGAAAGTACTCAGCCCTCGCGTTATTTCTAAAACGTGCAGGTTAAGCAGCTTGGATGGAGGTAGCGGGGTGTAAGCTGGAGATGTGAAGAGTTTTGCAAAGAATAAGATCCTGTGACATGTATCTTCATATACATGTCACCATCACGTTACACACACGCTGCTACACTCTCTGAAAACCCCTTCCCCCTTTTGAATGTTTGTTGACTGAAATTATGTTGATAACCGACTCGAAGGATTTGTGTTTCTGTTAAACTACTTTTATATGAATTAAGTCTTCTTCTTATTTAAATATTTTGGAAATGCTCATCAAAACCTGAAACATCAATGTAACGTGGCCTCATATTGGGAAGGTCAGATGGGGGCGTTACAGAGGTGGTATCAGAGCTAAAGTTTTCAAATTTTTAAAAGAATTTCAAAATTTTTGAAAACTTCGAGTCATTGAAGTGTATTTATTTTGTGGAAGGATCGTGAAAAATACTCTCCATGCTTACACCCTACTCCATCCTGCGCTACCTGAGGTATGCTTTTAAAGTTTCTAAAGTTTAAAAGTTTCCCTACTTGCAATTTCAGTACGATTTGAATGTTTGAAACAGTATGAGTACTTTGAAAATAATTGAGATTTGAAAAGGAAACAGATTTATTATGGAGTGAAAAGGATGGGTTGATTGAGAAGGTTGAATTTTATATTGAGCAAGAATGCTAACATTGTTTGTTGATGAAAGTGGTTGAGAAGTTGTGATTATGGAGGTTGAGAATTTATTGATTGAAAAGTTTTGATGTTATACGTTGAAGATTTTTGTGGATTATTGGCACCGGTGAGGTGACCTTCTTAAAATGTGAATTGATTGTGAAAATACTGATTGGATATTTGAATAAATTGCAAGTAATTAAACCTCAATGTTATGGCTATAGATGCACTAGAGAATAATAAGCTATAGAATGGACTGACTGATGGATTGATGGCCTTGAAAAGGCATTTGAACTTGTTGAATTGGTCATGTGGTTGGGAAATTGAAAATTTCTGTGGAATTGGAATAATCCAGTGGTTGTGTGATTGTGCAGAATGCACTGAGTTAGTTAATGTTGTGTGTGCAGAATGCACCAGGAGCTTGGCAATTATAGTCGAGACTCGAGTGAGTGTGTGAGTACGAGGTTCGTATGAAATTCTCGGTGTGGTGTGTTGGAGGACGGAGTTGCTACCGAGACACGGGGAGTGTTGGAGTATTAGTCGGTTATTTTGAAAGTATTTGAGTAAATAACAGAAATAAGCAGAAAAGTTGAAAAGAAATGATATCTATGTTGAATAGGGAGGTTGAAACAAAATGATTGGTGTTGTTTCCGTGTTATGCAAGAATGCTGACACTGATTGTTCGATGAAATTGAGTTGAAAGGTAAAAATATTTGGAGATAATTTGAGTATTTACTTAGAACTGATCGAAGGATGATTTGGAGGATGATGTATGTGTCGAACGAAAACTGATAGATAATGTTCTTTAAAAACTTTGTTTCTGCGGATTCAGGAGCAGGGCTCCAGCTATAATTGATTTTGTGGGTAATGGAGCCAGACTTCAGCCACTTGTAAATAATTTGATAAGGTTGACTGGATTTAGTTGAATTTTGCTGTGGATAGTGTGAGACGAGAACCACAGTCTTGGTTTAACCTGGAAGTGTTGGAGTTTTGAATGGCATGGTTGAGTGTGAACGATACACGAATCACTCCTCACAAACAAAGGTGTACGTTTTTGCGTTGTATAACAGCAAGCGCTAAGTATTTGAAAATGATTATGATGCGAAGCATTACGTGATGAGAATCCCGAATTTTATGACGAATCTATGAGAAAGTAACGATAAGTGAGAACTGTCTGATGCGTCATGAAGGCGATAAACGAAAGACTCTCATTTGAAAGGAAGTTTTATGTATGGAGATATTTTAAAATCCTAAATTTTGGTACGATGAAAACCGTGTCAATAACACTCACTGTTTGGATATAAGGCAGATCGATGGCAAGCCAAGTAATGTCTTATGAAAATGTTAGATTGCCTTATTATGTTCGGCTAATTACTAGTACCTTATGAAGAAAAAGTTCTCTTCTGACTTGGTAAGATTTCTCGATTTCTCCAAACTATCAGTTTGCGAGCTTTTGAATATTCTACTCGTTTCCAGCACTGAGCTAACTTGAGAACATTTTTTTTATTTAATGCCCGAATTCCTTGCGCTTGAGATTAAAGTTATTCGCAACATAACCTCTTCGATATAATTCTTTCTACATTTGATAAATTGCAGAATCATTTTGCTACATTGGTTTTGTGCTGCCAACGCTTTGTACCATTCTTTGAGCCAGTTGAGATTCTGCCTTGGTTACTTGACGATTCTATGATCTTTAATCATGTGTGATTGCACCATGACCTCATTTTCTCTTCTGATTGCTAACTTATTCTTTTGAATCAAGTACTCTCACTTCTCGTTTATCTCACTTGATCTTTTGAAAATGGACAAGTTGTTCTTGTTCCTTCTTTCCAGTATGCCTATTGGTGTTTGTTCCTGGAATTGACTCCTTTCAGATGATCATGCTTATTTGGAAGCTATCATCAATTGAACTTTTGGATGTTAGTATGTCTTCTTGTTCAAGCATGCCTAGTAATGTGGATTCATGATAACTCATTTGGTTGTTTCCATGATTTCCAAGGAGTTGTATTATTCGTCCAAACTTTGTTGTTGAGATTCTTCCAAGATGATGTGGTTAATATTCCTTATTTCTTCTGAATTCGAAGGGAAGCATACCCTGTTTATAAGTTATTGGCATGTCCATTTGCAAATGAATATGCGTTGCTACTACATTTCTTTATTACCTTTTGATCGCCAAATTATATCTAATCCTCAGGCATGCTAAATCGAATTCGTTCTCATTTGTTTCGTTGAAGTTAAGCATGCAAAATTTCATTTTGGTTTTCATCCATTACTCAAATTGTATTCTTGAAACAAGCATGCTTAATCAGACTTTCTGATCTGTCTTTTGATCATTGAAAATATTCATTTTATGAGCATGCTGAGTTGATTTTGATCCCATTCGCTTTATTGAGATCAAGTATGCACATTTGAAACCCTTGTTGTTGAGAGAACCGTTTAAATTAGCACGCAAGGTATGTCTTGTTCGTATTCGTCACTTAAATTGTTGATTGTCTCTTTCGGAATAAGTATGCAAATTGTTGCATATTTTATTGGATTCTTAAAAACAAACATGCTATTCCTTGTTTAAGCATGTCTAAATTGAAGTACGTTCTTCATTACTTAAATAAGTTGCTATGACTATTCCTTCAATTCCATGGTGCTTACCAACTGAAGAGAACTTTAGCAAATGAAGTTAATAGTTAATAGTTTAAGTCGGGGCCGAGTTTGAGCCAGATAAGGTTAAAGGATTAATGGACCGAGTCATTGAACTGTGTTGGGATTTCCACTTAAAGGACTTGCAAGATCAATGAATGTCAGGAATATAGAAATGGTGGGAAAGACGATGTTGTGGTAAAAGCTGAGGCCAAAGGAAAATAATCAGAGGAGAATTGAGTGTATGTTCTTGGGAATAGTAAAGCGGAAGACAACATATTACGATTTAAACTGATATTTATCATCATGTGATGAATTAGTAAAGCTTGAGGTAGAAAAGAATAGTCAGGAACTGAGCCTAGCGTTGTTTCGGGAGACAACTATGAATATCTTAGTCTATCGTGATTCGACAATCAGATTATTGAGATATGAGAATTGGTAGTCGAGTTAAATATTGTGGACGTGTAGGATGTGGATATAATTCTAGAAATGAATTGAGTCAGCCGAAAATAAAGCGACTGTTGGTCCCTGATTATCAGGGTATAACTTGGCAGCGGAAAATGTGTTAGTTCGTTTCTTGCGCTCTGCTGGTTACTCAGCTGACTGGGACCTTGTCAGCTGGTAAGTCAACTTGCACTCTGAGTACTCAGCTGACTGGCAACTGGCTCGTCAGCTGGTAGCTCAAGACTTAGAATGTTTTTAGGTCTTGTTTGCACAGTTATATCAGTTTTCAGATATACACCAGCACTTGGGTGCTGGGTTTTAAATCAGTATGAAATGCAGAAAGCTGATAAAAGACAAAGGATTTATAGTGGTTCGATCAACTGATCTACGTCCACTCTCCAGTCGTAGCACTGGAAATTTCACTAAGAGTAATCGGGTACAAGCGTCCTACGATCTATCTCTAGCTGGTGAATGCCTCGTCCACCAGTTCACTAGATCAACCGCTCCCGGCCTTGTCCTTCTTCAACTCTGATCAGCTGTTGGAGTGCGAGCACGTCACTTCAACCTCCTTAGCTGACTGCGTGGGTGTTTAGTTCTCCCAAGAACGTGTCTTCTCAATACGGCAAAAAGCCCGTAATAACTCAGGTGCTGGCTGGCACAAGAGCTGCTGTGAACTTTCTCGGAAGAGAAAGAACACCAAAGAGATCAATAACTTACAAGCTGGAAGCTTGAAGTCTCGTGTTTGAATAAATCAACACACGGATAGCCTTTAGAAAGGCCTCGAAAGATTTGCTTGCTTGCTTGTGCGTAATAAATTCTGAGTCTTTCGGTAGGTCAAGAGTATTGAATGTTGGGAAGCAAGCTTCTTAAATGTTGGTAGCTCCGACCTATTTATAGACGCAGGATCCCATTCAAATCTTCTAGCCGTTTGGACTCATCCGGAAAAGGTCTCTGTCCTCCCATGTCCTTCTGACGGCGGCAGGTAGGGATTTCCGGAAAGCGCCATGCTTTTGTCCACTTTATCTGACATTGATCTCTTTATGTCAGAACGGCACTATTCGTCAGTACGAGGAATTGGAACTGGTGTCTTGAACTGATAGACTTTAAGGTATCCTCCCTTAAAGTCGTGCTTTGTCAGTTTATTCCTCAGATGAATCTTCTTTTTGTCTCTAAGACTGTGGGAGAGTGAATCTTGAATTCTGCTGGTAACATCCGACTGGTAGAACATTCTGGTGATCTTGTGCTGGCAGTCTCTGCTGGTGACTTGCGCTGGCACAATCTAAGTCTACCGATATGTCTGATGTTAACTCTTGGAATCTCCCATGACTGGTGGCTTCACTGCTGGTGAACAGTGTCAGTGAGAACACCTATTCTGCTGGTAAGTTTTGTCAGCTCCCTGCTGGTGAAAACCTTCCCAACTGGTGAACAGTAGCCAGTCATTAGCTCTTCTCATGCTGATGAACAGTGTCAGCACGAGTCTTGTCAGTCGCTTGCTGGTGAGACTTTTCTCAACTGGTAAGTACATCTCATGCTGGTGAACAGTAGCCAGCATGAGTCTTGATCAGCTGCGACTTACAACTCAAAAGACCTAAACAGGACTTTACATTTGAGATCTAGAGCTATCTAGAGACAACTGACGCTGGTAGGACTTAGGATTTGATCCACCAAAACACCAAACTAGAATCTAAACAAGTAGCTACTGGGGAGAGGAAACTTATCCAAATTTCCCAACAGCGACGATTTCATGTTATGAGAGGAAGATTATGATTCCGCGGTCAATCTTTTGTTATGGATCTCGAAGAAGACAGAAGATACCAGTTATTTCAGTGGTACTGATCTCGAAATTTTTGTCAAAGACTGGAAACCAGAGAATACTTGGGTTTTGTTGGAAGGTGAAGGAAAAAGAGGAATTAGCCATCTAGGATGTGTCCATCATTCGAGAATTTGAAGACGTATTTCTAAGAGTTACCAGGATAAATGGCCGCTAGACCAATGGAATTTGTGATCGATCTAGAACCAGGATCAACACCGATTCCAAAACACCGTATCGAATGGCGCCTAAGAGTTTCAAGAGCTGAAGGTGCAACTTCAAGATTATTTGGGATGAAGTTTATTTGGCAAGCGTTTTGCCGTGGGGAGCTCTGGTCCTGGTCGTCAAGGAAGAAAGACGGGTCGAGGAGAATGCGCATAGTTACCGGGAGTTAAGTAAGTTGACCTTGAAGAATCGTTATCTATTGCCTAAAATCGATAACTTGTTCGATCAACTCAAGGGAGTGAGCACATCTTCTAAGATAAATTTTCTGTCGGGCTATTATCAGTGGAGGATTAAGAAGGAAGACGTACTGAAGACAGTTTTTAGAACCAGACCTGACCCTACGAGTTATGGTCCTTATCGACAACGTTTTCATAATCGAAGAGCAAGAGGAAATTTAAGTAGTAGTGAGAATGGTGTTCAAACGTTCAGAGATAGGGAGAAGCGGGCAAAGTGCAGCATATGTGAGTTCTGGTCGAGAGTGAGATGCCATTTCAGGGTCACATTATTTCGACTAATGCAATCAAGGTGGATCCAGCCAAGTTTTAGACGGTGATAGATTGAAAATCACTACCGTCACCGAATGAGATTCGTAGCTTTCTAGGTTTAGCAGGTTACTACGAAGGTTACTAATAGTCTTTTTATAGACGGTGAGGCTGATGACGCTGTTGCTTCAGAAGGATGTAAAGTTCGTCTGAATGAAAGAATGTGAAGAGAGTTCCAAGGTTGAAGCAGTTAACGACGATCGTGCTTACCCTGGCAGTACCTGAAGCAGATAAGAATTTTGGGGTTTACACAGAGAAAATAAGAAAGGTGAGATGAGATGAATATTGATGCAAAATAAGAAAAGTGAGAGCTTACGCATCAAAGCAATTAAGACCGCATGAGACGAATTATCCAACTCATGATTTGGAATCAGCAACTGTGATCCTTGCGTTCAAGATTTGGGACACCATCCTCATGGAGTGAAGTGAGCCGTATTCACGGATCATCAGAGTTTGAAGTACTTCTTCGAACAAAAGAAATTGAATATGAGGCAGAGAAGATGGTTTGAACTCGTGATCGATTACGACTTGACCATAAACTAGCACCCAGGCAAAGCCAATTCAGAAGTTGACGCCTTGAGCAGGAAGAAAGAAGCTCAGTTGGGTTGTATGCTACAGCAGAGAGCAGACTGATCAGAGAATTCGAGAGACCTTGCTTAGAAGCTATATCGCTTTTGATAAGAAAGGAGAGCGAAGTGGCAGCCATGGCTGTAGTGCCAAATTTGAGAGAGTAGGTCATTGGAGCAATGAGAAGAGATATGGAACTGGAAAAGTTACGCCAGAAATTGAGAGTTGAGTCGATCGGTGAGTATCGGGAGGCACCCGATAATGCATTATGGTTCAGAGACAGAATATTGGTGCCAAGCAGTGTAGAGTTGAGGAACGAGATTTTGAGCGAGGCTCATGATACGCCGTATACCGCCACCCAGGAAGTACTAAAATGTATCAAGATCTGAAAACCAAGTACTGGTGGGATGGTATGAAGAAGGATGTTGCTTTGTATGTAGAGAAATGTTTGTCATGTCAGCAAGTCAGGCGTTACACCAACGGCCGTATGGGAAACTGCAGCCGTTAGACATTCCTGAGTGGAAATGGGAACACATCACCATGGACTTTGTGACAGGATTACCAAGGTTACAGAAGGGAAATACGGTGATATGGGTTATTGTGGATCGTCTAGCGAAGAGCGCTCACTTTTACCGATTAAGGTAAATTATGGATCAGACAAGCTAGCTCAAATATACGTCCAAGAAATAGTCAGACTGCACGGAGTGCCGAAGTCAATCACGTCTGACAGAGATGCAAAGTTTACATCTCGATTCTGGATGAGCTTGCAACAAGAGTTGGGAACTCGCCAAAATTTCAGTACGGAGTTTTATCCACAATCGGACGGACAATCCGGGAGAACAATTCAAACTCTCGAGGATATGCTGAGAGCAGTTATTTTAGATCGAGGAAGTAGTTGGGAGCCGATCTTGCCTTTGATTGAGTTTGCGTATAATAATAGTTATCAGGCAACAATCGAAATGGCTCCTTATGAGGCTCTATACGGAAGGAAGTGTCGTTCGCCTCTGTATTGGGACGAGGTAGGAGAACAAAAGATTGTTGGACCGGAAGCAGTGAGTGAGATGATTGAGATAGTCCGACAAATCAGAGAAAGGATCAGAGAAGCGCAAAGTAGACAGAAATCTTACGCCGACTCTAGGAGGGCAGAGTTATGTTTTGAAATTGGGGATAAGGTTATCCTCAAGGTTTCACTCTCCAAGGGAATAGTGCGCTTCGGAGTAAAAAGCAAGTTGAGACCGTGCTATGTGGGACCGTATGAAATATTAGAGCGCGTTGGACCCGTGGCGTATAGATTGGCATTACCCCCGAGCATGGGTAATATTCATAATGTGCTTCATGTGTTGCAGCTGAGGAAGTACGTGTATGACCCAAAACATGTATTAGTCATGAAGAAGTGATTTTGAATCCGAGCCTGCAGTGTGAAGAAGGCCAGAGGCCATTGTGGACCGAAAGATTCAGGAGCTCCGGAATAAGTCGATTCCATTTGTTAAAGTATTATGGAGCCACCATGGGCACGAGGAAGCGACATGGGAATTTGAAGACCAGATGAGAAAGAAATATTCCGAACTTTTCTTTGAGACTATGTAAATTTCGGGACGAAATTTTTATAAGGGTGAGGGGATGTAATACCCCGTATTAAAATTTCACCTTGTCTAAGAATGATGAGTGTATTGTTGTATCAATCTCAATTGAGATATTATTGGAATAATTTATTGGAGTTGAATTGAGATTGGAAAATTGGAAATGTGTACTCATATTGAGAATTATTTAAAAATTTTGGAAGAAATTATGAAAAGTTGTGTTGGAGAATGAAAATTTGATGTACATGCATGTCAATTTGGAGTGTAGTGTATGGGAATTTATGCATATACACATATATGTATATTGGGGAAATATAACATAATTTCCCCCACCTTTTTCTTGTTGTTGTCGAGAGGAGAGAGAGAGAGAGTGCAGCAAATTACCAGCACCCCAGACCTCGCCACCCTCCCTTTCCGGCGAGCCACCGGCCGACTCCGGCCACCACTCGTCGAACCACCGCCGCCATTTGATAGATCTCGTTCCCGGCTTCGATTCAAGCTAAGGTAGAGCTCGTGGGGTGAAGAATTGACGAAGTTATCGGAGTTGGAAGGTAGTGTACTCGTCATCTCATTTTTCCAGATTTCTGGGTTGAATATTGCGAATTTAGCTTTGAATCCGAGTTGTAATGATCGATTCTTAGTCCCAAATTTGTAGAGAGTGTTTGGACGATCGGAAATTGAAGTTTTGGTCGCCGGAAAACCTTCCCACCGCCGCCAACCACCATACTTTCCGGTGAGAACTCCTCCCCTTAGTTATGTGCATTTAAATTCGTGTTTGATACTAGAATCGAGTTCTAGGATATCTGGGGGTCATTTAGATATGTTTGCATGTCAATTTGGGTGGTTGGATCGGGGGGAAATCGGAGTTTCAGAGGTTGAAGTCGCGAAGAAGACGACTCATCCTGAACGGGACGAAGCCATCCCGCTCGGGACGGCTCTCGCAAAATTCGCGCAGGGTGGCAGGGCCATCCTTTCGGGATGAGCCATCCCTTTCGGGACGGGGTGATCCCTTCCGGGATGAGGCACGGCCTTGGGCAATTTTTGTGTTTTGTCCGTCCCGCTCGGGACGAACGCATTCCGCTCGGGATGGTTCTCGACCCTAGGGTATAAAGGACATTTTTAAGCTATTTCTCAACCTAAATCAAATACTCTTAACCCCATTGATTATATATTGGATTGAAATACATATTTATCATGGAAAATGAGTTTGAAAGTGTTAGAGGTTGAGATTTCAAATTTGGGTTGAGAATTTATCATGATTTGAAATTCAAAAGTTATAGAAGGATGAAGGGTTGATCATGAGGTTATGTTGGGGTTGAGCTGACTATAGTTATGAATATTATGGTCCTAGAATATCTATTCTAAACTGGTAAATTATGACTTATTGTAGGAAATTGAAAGCGGTGGACCGATAAGCTCAAGCATCTAAATAAAGCCAAGAACGAGGTGGGAAACTATTTCAGTAAAAACTCAAAATGCGTGATTTCTTTTTAAAATGTGTATAAACTGCTTTCCTTTAAAATGAAACTGCTATGCTTGTTTTGTGTTATCATTATCTGTCCTCTGTCGTTTCCCAACGACAAGAGAGAATAACTAATGAGTTTGGAACCAGATTCTCATATCTGCGCTAGAACTCAATTAGTACATATGGCGTAGCGACTCCATATGATGGGAATTGGAAGATATAAGGTGAAATTTGTTATACTTGAATGTGGAATTGTGAATGAGATTGATTGTGGAGATTTAATTGATGAATTATAAGCGATCGGGTCTCAACAAGGATTTCTGAGACTAGTGCACTCTAGATGACAGTAGGTTGAGTGTTTATTCATTCCTAACTGATCATCGTAACTTGGAAGCCGGCCAACTTCCAGTTACAACCCTGACACAGATATGATAACACTTAAAATAACACACGTGTGGAATAAAATGTTTTGGCTATCACGGTTCTTTTCAACAAAACCCCGTGTCTAGCTGTGTGAGTTGCATAGCATGTTTCCTATGTAATGTATGTTTTTGGCATGTTTCTCACTGGGTACGAAAGTACTCAGCCCTCGCGTTATTTCTAAAACGTGCAGGTTAAGCAGCTTGGATGGAGGTAGCGGGGTGTAAGCTGGAGATGTGAAGAGTTTTGCAAAGAATAAGATCCTGTGACATGTATCTTCATATACATGTCACCATCACGTTACACACACGCTGCTACACTCTCTGAAAACCCCTTCCCCCTTTTGAATGTTTGTTGACTGAAATTATGTTGATAACTGACTCGAAGGATTTGTGTTTCTATTAAACTACTTTTATATGAATTAAGTCTTCTTCTTATTTAAATATTTTGGAAATGCTCATCAAAACCTGAAACATCAATGTAACGTGGCCTCATATTGGGAAGGTCAGATGGGGGCGTTACATAAACCAACTTCCAGTTGTAAACTATAATTTCGTTAAATACAACTATAATTTCATTAATAAAATAATAACATGGTGAATAATTAATGAATTATAATAAAATAAGCAGACTTTTTAAAATAAATATGGTGAATTCCGGCCAGAATATCGAACTCAAGCTGAAAATATTGAACTGAAGCTGAATATATTCTCCTTAATATTTTATTTTTATATTATTACATAATAGCATGGTGAATAATAAATGAATTATAATAAAATAAGCATACTTTTTAAAATAAATATGGTGAATTCCGACCAGAATATCGAACTCAAGCTAAAAATATCAAAATCAAGATGAAAAGGTCGAACTCAAGCTGAGTATATTTTCCTTAATATATTATTGGTTTATTATTACTTTTAAAATAAAACCCTAAATATATAATAATAAAAAAGCATTATGTTAGGGTTTACACACAAACCGAAAAAAATAATTGGTCGACTAAGACATATATGACAGATAAAGTACACTTTAGCTATTTTATGTAATTTTTCATAAGGGTGACTATTTTTTGCATGTCACTATAAAATTTGGTTATTTTAATTATTTACTCTAATTATAAGGACCAATATATTTGTGACGTCCACGACAATTTTGCCAATACTTTGGATCCGACCGAAACCAATGATGGTAATCTTGCATTCATTGAGCTCTGCCAACGAGACCGTATGACTATGGGTGAGCAAGAAAATGAAAAAAAATAAAAAATTGAACTGAATCGAAAATTTTTGGTTATTTCAATTTTCGACTTGATTCAATTAATTTATTTCAAATTTTTGGTTCAGTTATTTTTTTTCGAACCAAAATAACCGAATAATCGAATTTATATATATAATATTAATAAATATAATATATATTTAAATTAATATATAAATATACAATTTCTATTTTTGATTTTCAGTTTTATTAATTTATTAAATTTTTATTAAAATTTGGTTATAACAGAAAATCGAATAAGAATTTCAGTTCGACTATTTCGGTAATTCGGTTCGATTCGATTACCTCAAATATAAATTTGATTATTTTACAGGTCAAAACTGAACAGAATAATCAAATGCTCGCCCCTAAGTATGACCCATGAACAGGGGCGGAGGTAGACTTGAAATTTCGAGGGGGCTCGACCATATCACATTGTATCGGGTCTTATAATTTTACTTTAAATATAACTAAAAATAAATAAATTCCGGCTAGGCGGGGGTCGGCAGCCCCCAACCCAAGACTGCTTTCGCCGGTGCCCATGAACCCCTTTATGATTATGGAGACTTCGAAAGGCTTTTTGACTCGATCTAATATCTTGTAGGGTATGGTGGGTTTTTGCCCTTGGGTGGACGTGTGTTCTTGTGGTCTAAGGTTGGGTCGACTTGTGTTTATGTTTGGGCCGTTTATTGAACACTTTGAAATTTAATCGAACTTTAATAGACTTTTTAAATTTAAATTTTGTTTAAATATTAATTATTATTTTAAAGAAAAAATTATTTATTTTAAGTATAATATTATTTTTATGGTCGAGTTCAAATGTTTCTTATAACAACAAATATTTATCATATTTGTACTCTTAAATTATATAAATATTTAATTTTATATTTTATAATTAAAAAATAATAATCTTTGCTCACAAATTAAAGAGTCAAATATAAAAAATAAGCTTTTATCAAACTTAAACTCGAGTAGTTAAAAAGATATTTTGGTTCATTTAAAATTCTACATATGATATATAATTGAGTCGTATTTGATGTATCCTGCCAAAATGTATTTATATATTCCAATTGGGCTCCCTAAAAATTTTGAATAAGCAAAACGAATTATGTCGTATATGAAAATTTTGTTTTAAAATGTTAAACAAAAGCGGGGATAGCTCAGTTGGGAGAGCGTCAGACTGAAGA
>JAPKLW010004058.1:0-15669 GCA_026898455.1 Plectranthus barbatus
CTGCTCGTTGTCTGCTAGGGATTCTTCATAGCATACTAGTCTATTACAACTCAATGTATAACTTATACAGGACTTTACAAGTTGTGTTAGACACTCTAGATTTCAGCAAATGATCGACCAACTAGATAATGTTTGATTCAACAAAACCTTTTACAAATAAGTCTTAAGGAAGATATTAGGGATAATTCCCAACAATTTCCCCCTTTTTGGTGCGATCAAAGCTTACTATCATTTGCTGACCATAAGTGGAAGAATGTCTGTGTTTTACAATTCTATGCTATTCTATCGATCTGACACACAGTTTTTCCAACTAGGTTCAAGCAACAGAAATAATTGTAGTCAAATTCCCCCTCATCGAGTGCTGGAGAATATTTCTCGACTAATATGAATAAATGTTTGCAACAAAGCAATATGCTAGAATTTCTAGCACTCATTTAAATCAGCAAGCATTCATATTCATCAATCAAAATAAGGTCTTCATGTCCACATGCAAATTTGTTGAATACACCAGAAGTGTAGATCAACTATAGCACACCAGTAAAATTCAGAAGTGGACAAAAAGATTTTGTCAAAATCTGATCCAATTTCATATATGATATTGTAAATTTCAGTACAAATTGGATACAGAGAGTAAAAGAATTGACCTTGTCATTCATGAGCTGGGCGCTGGTTTGTCCTTTTCACTATCTGCTGATTTGTTCTTCTGAATGTCAGCAAACTTCTCCATTGTGAATTTCATGAAGTTCTCCAGAAGGGCTGCTCCCGATTCTCTTTCAGCAGCCTCACGTTCCAGTTCTTTGGCCAACTTTTCTTGCTCTATAGCAATCTTTTGCAACGGAAGCTCATGTTCCTTTTTCTGTAATTCTAGCTTAGCTTCATGTTCCTTTCTTTGTAGTTCTAGTCTGGCTTCTAGTTCTTTTTGTTTCAACTCTTCCTTTGCTTCTTCTGCTTTTCTCTTTATTTCCTGTTCCCTTGTTGCTGACTCCTCCGCATTTTTCTTTCTTCTTTCCTTGTCAGCCTTTCTTCTTTCTTCCCCCTCTTTGATTGCAGCCAAAAAGTGAGTTCCATAGGCCACAACCGTTTCTTCGAGGTGAGTCCTGGTGTCTATTAAGTCTTTTCGAACAACTTCTAGACCTGTCCTGTTTTCAGATATAGCTGACTTGCTTTCAGCGACCTCTGTTTGTATATGAGATACATCACCCCGTATCTCATCAACTTCTCTTCTCAAATGGCTGGTGGCTGCTTCTACTCTTTGATCAATGGCTGTTTCCAAATAATTGTTGAAGGCTTCAACTATTTCCGCAGGTAATGGGAAGGGTATATGCAGGGATGTTATAGGAGAGGCATGGAAGGAAGTAGTCATAACAAGTTCTTGACTCGTTGGAATTGATTGCTGTTCCTGATAAGTATTCGTAGCAACATACTCCTGGTAGCATAGTTCCTCATGTAATATTCGATGAGCTGCGTCCAAAACTTGTGCGGTTTCCTGGACAACCAGAGCTTCAGCTTTCTGAGCTTCCTCAATTACGTCTGAATATCAATGTCCAGAAACTTAACCAACAAGTTATCGAATCTCAGAGCGGCATGTTCAGTAGCTAGTGCCTCTCTTCGAGCCTTCCGACGCTCCTCTTATTGTGATTCATACTCTAACTGACGTTTCTTATATGCAACAGCAGCTTTTGCTTGTCGCTTAGATAGTTCAATCCTGGCGTCAGAGTACCCATCGGGGGCGAAGGTGGATTTGGGTAGTCCTGCATTCTGAGAGATAACGCGGTGTTCTCGGATGGCTTGAAGTCTACACATCACTTATTAATCTAAGAACTGCTTCATCCCTGGAACTTGATCAATCCAATCAAAGCACCAACGTTCTTCACGTCTCCAGAAATTTAATCCTTTAGCTGCAATGCATATCATCCGCTCTTCGAAGCAGAGTTGATACATAATATAATCAAACTTCTTCCACCGACGGAACTCTTCTGCTAATAGGCGTCCTTCAGGTATTGATTCATCCAATTCACTGTACAATAGATCTGCTATGGCTCTTTCTGTTTCAAAATCAACAAATTGTTCTATTTCTTCAGCCATAGGTCCTAAATCGGAGTTAGGTACATCTTTGGGATGAACCGGTGCACACCATTGACTGATTCTTCGGAGTCCATAGCGACGTCCTGGCAGCCCATGGAGGGGTATTCGAAGAATAGCCTCTAATTCTGTGGTTTCTTTTCTCAAGAACTTTGCATTGTAGATTTCTTCAGGTTCTCCATCGGAATCAGATTCAGAGATGCAAGATGATTCAGGTTCTGAGAAGTGAGAATCATTTTCTTCTAGTTTAAGCATTTCAGCAGCTAACTTCTCATCTAGTGTGTTAGCAGATTTATTACCAGCGAGTGTTTCCTTTGAATGTCCTGCTAACATATATTCATCAGGCTTTTCTTTCTCTGAATCAAGATTGATGAGTGAATCGACTTGATCTTCAACATTTCGAATCTTGCTAGGCTCTGCAGTGTCCCTTCTTCGAGACTTTTTCCGGGGGTAGTGAGTTTCATTGAATGCTCCAGATGCCAGCCTTTTTGTGAATTCTGTATCTGATAATTCTTCTTCTTCAATGTTAATCTGCTGATCAGGTGACAGATGTGGAATTGATTCTTCTGCCAAATCAGCCTTCTCTTTTCCTTTCTTCACAGCTGTTTCTGCTAGATGAGGTGGATCAACAGTCGAATCTTCTGTGGTATCCCTTATGATAGCATCTTCTGCTGTATCTGTTATCTCTTCATTTTCTGCTGGAAATCGATTTTCTCCAGCATCATGGCTTTCTTCCAATGGATGATTTATATGTTCTGCTGAAGCTTCATTAACTATGCTAGCACTTACTCCTCCGCTAGTATTGCCTTCTTTGCTAGCTTCTTTAGCAGCTTTCTTCTGTGCCATGAATTCTTCGGCAGCTGATATGACCCACTCGAAGGTCCTGTCTCTTCCTTCGAATGTCAAGTTATTGATGAATTTCTGGTAATTTTTCTTTTCGATTTCCTTCAGAGTGGCTATGCGCCTTCTTCTTGCTTTTCTTGATTCCTGACTGTGCTCTTTTCCAGTCCTGAGAGACTTAGGAACGTAATCTGGATCAGTGGTGTCTTCAGTAGCATTCTCTGTAGAATACTTTTCTGCTGTATCAATTCCTTCAGCAGCTGTAGTACTCACCTGTTCTGCTTCTGCTTTTTCCATTACTTCCTTGTCAGTCAGAAGTTCCAACTTTCTTCTGGTCTTCTTCTTTGCCTTAGTTGCAGGAGGATTTGTAGCAACTCTTTTTAGCGATTGAATTGGAACTGCTAATGTTCCAATGGTAGTTGGAGGCTGTTTTGCTTCCTTCGAAATCATGATGTCGTTGATCTGATCAACTGGGAGATTTCCTAACTTCTCAATCTCCTCGAGATTTCTGAAACACTGATCTGTTTCTGCATTCTTCTTCAACAGTTCTAATTCTTCTTCGGTAATAGGAATGGAGTGTTGGAGTGTGACTTCTGCTAAACTAGCTTCATCTGGTTCCTCTAGAGAAGTAGGTTTATTCTTGTCTACGTTAGACTTTCCTTTCAACTTCCTAGGATTTCTGATGTTGACCGGCTTAGGCTTGTGTTTTGTTACAGGAATGTAGTCGGTAGAAAGAAGTGCAACTCCTCGATCTACTCCTGTGTTGGTAAACAAAATTTCCAAGAGTTTACTTATCTTGAGCCCAAAGTTGACATTCGAAGAGAATGTTCCATCAACTTCCATGTGAGTATTCTTCTTGGCATGTTCTGCCCACCGTTCAAAGATAAATTCAGCCCAATTGCCCTTAACATTGTCATTTAATGCCATCATCACGGCAAATTTCTTGGCAGAGAGCTCCGAATACGATCCAGCATCACATTGGAGCATCTTGATTACAATCTCTGCAAGGAGTTTGTATTCCTCTGTCAAGGTGTTGATTGAGGTATTGGCCTTGAATGCACGTGATTTCCTTTTCTCACCTGGCTTCCTCCAAAGCTCCCATCGTCTCTCTATTTCGGTTATATCATTCACCTTATATTGAGAGATTTTGGCTCCATAGTTTCGAAGTCCAAAAATTCGAGAAAGTAAATCAGCATTTACTTCTACAATGTTTCCATACACACATGTTTTGAATGATTTCTGATCATCACTCATAACAGCCCTAGCATAAAATTCAGCTACCATATGCGGATGAAATTGATCAGGTTCAGCAGTGAGATACTTTACCAGCAATTCAGAATCAAGGATATTCAAAATCCATTTAGGAAATTGTTTGCTGGCGAGGGGCATATACAGAATTCTGTCTCTCATAATCTGGGCCACTCGTCGCCTTTCTGCTGAATGCGTGGACAGCTTCTTCTGTCTGGCCATGGTTACCAATTGGTAGTAGGGAATTGACTCATCAATGTCCTCCTTTCTCTCAATGCCTGTGAACTCGGGTGCATGACGAGCATGCAGGGATGAGCAAGCGGTTGAGGGGTAGATTAATGATGCCGGTTGAAGGTTGATTGTCTCTGGGTTCTCGGATGGTGATGATTCGAGATTTGGAGAAGTATTTGTGTCTTGGTGTGAGGAGGTTGAAGAATCTTGATTTGTAGTCATGGTTGAGTAGGTTTTTCTGAGGTTTGAGAGGGTTTTTCAGAGTTGGGCGATTTCTGAAGATTGGTGGAGATTTGAAATCTAAATAAGGTGTAGAAGATTTCGGAGTACGAGGAGAAATGGACGGCAAGGATTGAATTCTACTTTAATTTGAATCAACGGCTAGGGTTGATGGTCAGATCGTGGATATATTCACAACCTTCGAATTTTGAGTGTGGATGACGTGGCACAACTTCATTTGTTGCCGCCGTCTGGATGCATTAAATGTTTCTCCATCATGAAAAGCAAGCGTCCCACGTCTGATTTGAAATCTTCAGCAGCCAATTTTAATAGAAGTACACAGATGCTACCACGTATGTTATGCTATCATCCCAATAACCTCCGGCTTCGCTTTTTATGCATGATCATGATCTCGTCTGATATGACCTTCTCATTAATGAATTACTTCACTCCTCTTAGCGACTCTTCAACTTCAGCAGCGAACAGTTACCAAGGGCTCCTCTTTAAATAGCATAGGCATGCGATACATTTGTTGCGCCTTCTTGCAACTCTTACTCTTCTACTCAAAAAAAAATTTTCAAGTACGAAGATATGGAATAAATTCAATCTCTTTTCGTTCCGCGTCACAGAATCCTCTGTGATGCTGGTCTTTGTGAGGAATATGAAGAAGATTACCACATAGCAGAATGGGTAATGTCCACTCTTCAGGCGTGTGGTTTGGCTAGGTTCATCTCTTTGACGCCTCATGCGTTTCAAAGAGAACATCTTCAGTTCTTCTTCAGACAGAGTCAGCCCATTGGAGACTCCATCGTAGGTGTCTTCAGGAATCATTTGGTTAGATGGACTGTGGATACTTTTGCTTCTAAGTTTGGCTTATCGAGGGGTCCTAATTCTGTGATGGATTACCGCAGTGATGAAATTGCTCCAGAATGGTCGTCATGGATGAGGTGGAGGCGTTCTGATGATCTGGACTTCTCGCGTACTCCTTCAGCATATGGACTGCGCCCTCGCTACCAAGTCCTCTTCGAGATAGTTTGTGGAATGATCGTGGGAGTGAATCCAGATGACATGATTTTCTCCCGTGAAGTCTGGAAAGTCATGATGGCAATAGATGATCGAGCACAAGTTGATTGGGCGGCGTTCATCTTTCAAAGAGTGCGGCAGAGTGTTCTGCAGTTCCCTCGACTTCACCTTCCCTACGGGATGCCTCTGAGTTGGCTCCTAGAACAGAGATTTACTGATCTCACTTTGGGTCCCTCGAATCTTCGAGGAATAGACTTTTATCCCTTTGTACCTATCTCTCTCTTTGATTGAAACTTCTGTTGTAATCCTTTTGACGATGTATATAAGATGATGTCGTTTTTAATGTAGTCAAACCTATATACTTGCATACAATGTCGATCATCTTCTTGATAGTTGCCTCTATAATCAACTGTGTATTAGAACTGCTGATTATGTTTCTGCTAAGATCAAAACAAATCAACTATTGGTAGCAAAGATAGATATGCTTCCACAAACGTAGCAGATTCTATATTAGCAGAGCTCTTCATCATCCAATATTGCTTGTAGCAGAGTGACCTTCCTTTAGCAGAAATATCAAGTCTAGCAGAAAATCTTATTCGTTAGCATAGACTTTATTCATTAGCAGAGATTTTATTCTCTGGTAGAGATTGTATTCGCTAGCAGAGATTGTATTCGCTAGCAGAGATTGTAACTCTAGCAAAGATTTTCAGCTCTGGCAAAGATCGCATTTGCTAGCAGAGGCCTTGTCTCTAGCAGAGACTTCAACTCTAGCAGAGATATCATTCGCTAGCAGAGGTCTTGTCTCTAGCAGAGACTTCAACTCTAGCAGAGATATCATTCGCTAGCAGAGGCCTTGTCTCTAGCAGAGACTTCAACTCTAGCAAATGAAACGATGATTTTCAAAGTATATTTCTCCAACCGTCGATTGCGTATTCCAAGAATCATTTTGACCGATCTGTCGTGGCGTCTTCCTATTCGTCGAGTGACAGATGATTAATAACTTTGGTAATTTGAATCTGATCCATTCTGACGAGAAGAGTTAAGATTTTCCCTTTATAAATACCCTGATTGAGAGTATCCTTGTTATCACACCAGCCCTTTCTTCAAAACAAACTTTTCAAGAAAAAAGATGGATTCACCAGGTCAATCTCTTGAATTGCGCCGAAACCAGATCCTTCATGAGGCTGGTTTGAATTCTTTGTATGACAACAGTCCAGATGTTGCAGAGTTGGTAATGTCAAAGTTGAGTCGTAGTGGATTGGCTCAATTTGTTACCTCTACTCCCAGACGTTTCCAAGATGATATTCTTCGGGAATTCATCGATGATTGCTCTGTGGAGGGGGATGGCATTTACGGTTGCTTCCGCGGCAAACTCATCTACTGGTCACCGGACGTCTTCTCTCGTCGATTTGGCCTTCCCAGAGGTCCTGGGTCTGTCTTCGACCACTGTGTGACGGACATTTCTCCTGAATGGTCCGCATGGCAGAGATGGAGACGAATGCCTTCGTCTGAATTTTCTTTGTCCGTCTCAGCATACGATTTGCGCTTCCCTTATTGGGTGCTCTTCCGAGTAGCCAATAATATGTTGATGGGGGAGGACCGTGATGTCACTTTCTTTTCAAAAGAGACGTGGCAAATCATGATGGCCATTGACGATGGAGCAGATGTAGACTGGGCAAAATACATCTACAATAGCGTCCGAGACTGCGTCGAGTATTATCCGGCCGTGTCTTTGCTCAATGGAATGCAACTTAGTTGGCTGTTAGAGCAGAGTTTCCCACAGATAGCAGAAGGGCCAACGAATCTTGTAAACGCGGACTTCTTCCCGTTCAGGCCTTCTTCCTCCTAGAGTAGTGAATACAATGTTGTCTTCAATTCTCTCTTGTTTCTTGTAATGACATCTTGTTGATAAATGAAAAGATGTATGAAGTCTCCACAGCTTTCTTCTGTTATGTGACATGTGTTATCTGAGTCGTCAAACACTTTTCTGCTCAGCATTCTCAAAATTGGCAGATAAATATGATGAATATTCTTCTGTAGATATAATCATCCTAACCAAAAATGGTTAACAGCATCTTCAAGAAATCCAAGAAACAGAGATATAGTAATATCTCATTTGATACTGCGTCCTGTGCTTGCATTAGTGTCTCATCAACTTGTTTTGTGTCTGGTATAAGCTACCATTTTCCACACACAGTCATCGAGTGTCATCATTTAAGGCGGTAGATGTCTGTCTTAGTCAAAAGATTTGTGCCATCCTTTGTTATCATCTTTAAGCATTCGTGGAATAGAGCGCCAGAATATCCAGGTAGGTCAACTTGCCGTAAGTAACCTTATCAATACAGGTGGTGCTTCCCCCTTTGTCGAGATTCCTCGACTTCTGCTCATCTGAATTTGAATTCATTTGACAGGACATTTTTGGGAGAGTGTTCCATTATGGATAGAGCCTTGATCTTCCTATAAATAATAACACACTTGTATGCTGTAACTTCATCTTCTTCATTCCACCTTGCATAGCATTTCCTTCTTTGCTAACTTCAACATGTATCGTGTCACCATTGCTCCTAGTGATCTGCCAGTCACTCGCAACCAGATTCTTCATGAATCGGGGTTGTATTTCGAATATGGTACCAACTGTCGAGTTCCCAACTTCGTCATGGAAGCTCTCAATGAGAGTTGCCTGACTCAGTTTCTGACTACGATGCCGACTCGTTATCAGAAATAGACTCTTCAAAGCGTTATCTTCAGGAGTAGAATCGAAGATAATGCTATTTGGAGTTGCTTTGACGATGAAATGATTTGCTGGACTCCGGCCTTGTTCTCTCAGAAGTTTGGCCTTCCTCGGGGTCCTGTTCGTGTCATGGATGTCTTTTACCATTTGACTGCTCCAGAGTTCAGCTACTGGAATGAGTGGAGGCAGTCTGATAGCTTTGGCTTTTCACCAACTCCATCGTGTTTGCATTTGAAGGAGGAGTACAGGGTCATCTTTGACATTGTTAGCAATGTCACCTTTGGCGTTCCCGCTGAAAATTTTGTATTCAGTCCAAGGATCTGGAGGGCCATGATGGCTATTGATGACCGGGCAGAGGTTGACTGGGCTGAATTCTTCTTTGATGGAGTGAAGAGATGTGTTGATCTTTTTCCTCATGTTCCTCTGCCAACTGCCATGCAGCTAAGTTGGTTGCTTGAGCAGTCATTCCCTCATCTTGCTTCGGAAGGTATCCCTTTGATGGGATTTGACTTCTATCCCTTGAGGGCTCATTTTCCAAACTGTGGTTGAAGGGTGCTCTGAACTTCCTTCCTTTTGATCTTCACATGACTCTTTGTTAGATTTGAAAACACATATGTTGTAGTTGATGAGATATCTGCTATTTCCTTGTAATAGTTTGATGTCTGTTGTCTTTCTGAAGAATGGATATGCTAGCTTTGAATTTCTTCTCATTTGCATAACGTCGAGATATTTTCAACAAATCGAAGAGATAGCACTCCAGAATATGATAATAACCAACCAATTCTCAAGAATAACCTTATAGAAAGAATGAGAGCTAGTACTCATTCATCCACGTCAGCTTCTAACTCCATTAATCCCAATTTCAAGCATAACTCTTTAAATCTGGTTTCTGGAAGTGGTTTTGTAAAGATGTCTGCTATCTGATCTTCAGTGCATATATAGCGAACATCAATGTCTCCCTTCTCCTGATGATCTCGTATAAAGTGGTGACGAATATCGATATGCTTGGTCCGAGAGTGATGAACAGGATTTTTTGTGATACACATAGCACTATTGTTGTCGCAGTAGATAGGCACACATTCAGGAGAGATTCCATAATCTTGTAATTGTTTCCTTATCCACAGAATTTGCGAACAACAGCTAGCAGCAGCCACATACTCTGCTTCAGTGGTAGATGTAGCAACAGAGTGTTGCTTTTTGCTGAACCAGCTAATGAGCTTATGTCCCAAAAATTGACATGTACCACTCGTGCTTTTCCTGTCGATCTTGCATCCTCCAAAGTCAGAATCCGAGTATCCACTTAGAGCAAGACTGTCTTCTCTAGGATACCAAATTCCGAGACCTTCTGTGCACTTCAAATAACGAACAATCCATTTAGCAGTGTCTAGATGAGCCTTCTTAGGATTGGCTTGATATCTAGCACATAATCCGACGGCATAAGATATATCAGGTCTGCTGGCGGTGAGATACAAGAGTTAGCCTATAATTCCTCTGTAAAGAGTAGGATTCACATCCCCTTCTTCTCGTTCAAGTGCGGCAATACATGTCGTACTTATTGGAATCCGTAAACTCTTTGTCTTCTCGGGGCAGTATTTCGCAATCAAGTCGCGAGTATACTTCTTCTGATGAATGAAAATCCCTTCTCTGGATTGTTGAACCTGTAATCCAAGAAAGTAGGACATGTTTCCCATCATACTCATCTGGAAGTTGCTGGTCATGAGCTTTGAGAACTTATCACATAACTCTTGATTTCTAGACCCAAAGATGATGTCATCTACGTATATTTGTACCAGCAAAATGTCTCCTTGGTCTTCAATGCGAAAAAGGGTTTGATCAATTTTCCCTTTCTGAAAACCATTCTTCAACAGGAATTTTGAAAGAGTTCCATACCAAGCTCTCGGTGCTTGTTTCAATCCATAGAGAGCCTTTTTAAGTCTGTATACTTGATTGCCGTGTTGGAACCCTGGTGGTTGCTCGACATAGACTTCTTCCTTCAGTTCACCATTTAGGAAGGCACTTTTCACGTCCATCTGCATTACGTCGAACTCATGATGTGCTGCGTACGCTAGGAATAAACGAATGGCCTCCAGTCTTGCCACCGGAGCAAATGTTTCGTCGTAATCTATTCCTTCGCATTGCCTGTACCCTTTAGCTACGAGTCTCACCTTATTTCTCTCAACCGTTCCAGACTCATCTTTCTTGTTTTTGAATACCCATTTCGTACCAATAACGCTTTGATGTTCGGGTCTATCTACTAGCTCCCACACATTGTTTCGCTTGAATTCAGCTAGTTCTTCATGCATAACATTCACCTAATCCGGATCTAGTAGAGTATCTTCGACCTTTCTGGGTTCTTCACTGGAGATATAACATGCTAACATAGCGTTGCCTTGTCTTGTCATCATGGGATCATTGATATTGCCTATGATATCTTCAGGAGAGTGAGCACGCAACCATGTCGGTCTGACAGTTCTGACCATATTTTCTTCCCTTGCGAGCCCATTTTCTTGTACATTATTCTCCACAGTATCCTCCTTATGTTCATCATCTGGATTAACTTCCGCTGGGATGTCTTCAATAGGATTTCCTGGAACAGGGTCTTCTTCAGCTGTGTCTTCGATAATTGGAATCTCAGCGGCACCTACAGCACCATCTTCCACATGAACTTCGTCAGCACCCTCTTTAGCAGGTGGATCCTCAGTAGCGCCTCTGCCAAGATCTTCATGAGTTTCTGTTCCTTCCCTGGTGGGAATGTCCTTGGTGGTTTCTTCCTCTTCATCGTCAATCACTTCTAGGATAGTTGATTTAGTTACGATGTTTGTAGGTTTGGCCTCAGCATGATCATTAGCATCACTGGCCTGGTCAGCAGTTTGGTCCCCTGCTGCGTGCGTCTCGTTTGGATTGCAGTCATTCATAGACTTAGTCGGATCAATACTCATATTCTCAAAAGAATTTAGAAGTGTTTGATCATTGACATCATTAGTCTCATGATTGCTAATCTTTTCTCCTTTATTTTCACTGCGCACTAAGGTAGACTCATCAAAAATAACATTGCATGTTATTTCCACAATGCCGGTAATCTTATTTAATACCCTATAACCTTTATGAGTGGGATGTCCATAACCAAGGAGTACACCCTCGTCAGATTTAGGCGAAAAGGTATTAAGTTTGGATTTACCGTTATTGTGAATATAACATGTAGAACCAAAAGCACGTAGATGAGTTATGGAAGGCTTACGACCGTGGTACACTTCATAGGGAGTCTTGTTGAATCTGCTTGTGACAGCACTCCTATTTTGTGTGTAGCAGGCCGTCATGACTGCTTCACCCCAGTATTTAGCAGGAAGTTTGGAGTCTGCTAACATTGAGCGAACGGCTTCCTTCAGCGTCCGATTCCTCCTCTCTGCTAAACCATTCTGTTGAGGAGTCCTTGCTGTAGATTTTTCATGTGATATTCCAGCTTCAGCACAGAAATCCATCAGCACTCCATTACAGAATTATGTTCCATTGTCAGATCGAATTCGCTTTACAGTAACTTCTTTACTGTTCTGCTCCTTGAGAATCAATTCTGGCAGAATAAGCTTCACTTCGTCCTTTGTCTTTAGTAGGTGTACCCATGTGTACCTGGAGAAATCATCAACCACCACTAGTGTATATAGACGTTTACTTACAGTGGGTGGTGTGACTGGACCAAAAAGATCCATATGAAGCAATTCCAGAACCCTTTGTGATGTCTCCTTTTCAGGATTTGTTTTGAAGGATGATTTGGTCTGTTTTCCTTGTTGACAAGATTTGCATACTCCTTCTTTGCGGAAGGTCTCATTTGGTAGACCTATAACAAGCTTATTTTTGGCAAGATGGTTAATAGTTTTGAAATTTAAATGATTGAACCTCTTATGCCATAGCCATGTTGTTTCCTCCTTATTTAGAGCTAAAAAGCAGGAATGTTGTTGACCGCTTTGCCAATCGACTATATATAATCCACCTTTGCGGATGCCTCGTAGTTTTACTTCTCCTGAAATAGCATCAGCAATAGCACAACCAGTATTTTTAAAAGATACGATATACCCATTTTCACATAGTTGACTTATGCTGAGTAGATTATGCTTCAGGTTGGAGACGAGTGCTACGTTGATGATTCTTAATCCGTTCCTTTCAATGCAGCCGCGTCCAATAACTTCTCCTTCACTGTTGTCTCCGAACTTGACCTTTGGACCGTTGAATAATCTTCTTATGTCTGAGAACAATTCTTCGTTCCCGGTCATATGAGCAGAGCAACCGCTGTCCAGGACCCATTCATTGGATATGCACGTTCCCGTAGCTATGGAGTCCTGTTCCTGCAAGCGAATTAAGTAAATTTAGGTACCCGTTTAGTGTCGGGTCCTGCAGGATTAGCGTGAAGCATAGTTCCTTTCGGAACCCACATCTTAGTGATTTTTAAGACTTTTGTCTTGGTTTCACTATTGACCACTTTCTTGACCTTTCGCATAAAATTTCTATTTCTAGGTGAATGAACATATTTAGCCGTCCTTGCCCTTGAAATAGAATGTGTAACGGGCTCAGGCGTTGCATAGACATTTCTTCTATGCGATGTATACTGCGGGTAGTTGAGTCTCACAGCATTGTACTGTGCAGGCCTTCTCTGATGAAAATTAGGATGTACTATCCTTGCGTTGAGATTAGAACGCTCAGTACTCCTTGAGTTGGTTAAGTAGGGTTTAGCGTATGCTCTAGGATTTCTCTGCTGAAGTCTATCAAATACTTGCCTATTATTCATCACTTGATTCTTCTGCTGAGGCTTAGAGTTGCGTCCAGCATTTGTCCTTGGGATCCTCTACTGAGGTCCATTGGATAAAGGCCTAGCAAACTCTGTCCTCTGCTGAGATCCAGCAGATGAACTATTGGCTGTCTTTGATGTAGACCTCTGCTGAGCTCCAACGGGCACATTCTGCTGAGGTTTATTCTTCGGTTTAGCTGATGGTTCAGCAAACATAGTTTCAGCAGACACTACTCCTTTACCTTTTTCAGTAGAGCTATATCCAGCAGTTACAAACAAAATTGGATTCCTTTTAAAAGAATTACCATTGAGTTTTGGCATTCTTTTTGATGATTCGCATCCAAGTGAAGAGCAGTAAAACTCTTCTTCATCAGCAATCTCCGTCCTGGTTAGCAATGCCTTAGTTACGGCTTTAGCAGCGCGTCTTTCAAATCGTTGCTTCAGGCGATCTCGTTCTTCTTTGCTGACTTTTGGGCAATCATGCTTCAAGTGATCTGGAGAACCACATTCAAAGCAATTTCTAATTTTTCGCTCAGTTGAGCAGTTAGACGTTGATGAAGGGATTTCTTTCGCCTTCTTTTCAGCTTTTGCTTCATTCAGCATCCTCTGCATTTTCTTCATTTGTTCTTCCAGTTCATTGATCTTTAGATCAACTGCTTGTGTACCTGCACTGGAAGTTCCTTCTTTCGAGGGTGATGCTGGAGTTGGTCTTTCTGGTTTATAGAAAGATCTTTTTGTCTTGAATTTGTTGTAGTCCTTCTTAGCGAAGTATGCTAAGTCCTCAGCGTTCCCAACATACTTTGAAGCGGCTTGTGCTACAGCCGTTTCATTCTTCTTCGACTGCTGTATGATAAATTCATGAGCTTTAAGTTGAGCAAATACCTCAGATGTAGTCAAGCTGTTGAGGTCTTTTTCACTCAAACTTGTTACTTTTGCGAACCAGTCATCTCTCGGATATAGTTTGGAAATGATTTTATTGTTCATTTCTCCGTTATCATACTTCTTTCCAAGACTCCTGAGTTCTCCAATTATTGTGTTGAAGCGTTCCTCCATGATTTGAATGGTTTCTCCTGCACACATTGAGAAAGATTCGTATTTGTCTACAGCTACCTGTAATTTGTTACGTCTCATTTGATCCGTTTCCTGGGAAGACTCGCACACGTAGTCCCACATCTCCTTAGCAGTTTCAAGATCAAGCGCCTTGTCTTTCATCAGTTTTGGAAGAGAATCAAGAATTAGTTTCTTTGCCACGTGCTCTAGTTGAGCTCTCTTTTTGTCTTCACTTGTATATTCATCAAATGGTTTGGGAATCATTTCAGGTCTTGGAGGTCTTGGTTCTCCTTCAACAGCATCTTCAACACGTCCTAGTCCTATAAAAGTGTTAGCTTTCATAATCTGAATAGGACCTCTTACCAGTATGTCTGCCATCTCAGGGTGTATGCTCTGAAGTTGTATGAGAGCCATCTTCTTCCAAGATGAAAAGTTCTCTCTGTCATACTCTCCAAGGGAGTGGTTCATCATTTTGTATGCTCCTTGAATGATTTCCTGAGCTGAGTATATAAAATAAATATAAAAGTGCAAGGAAAAGGATAGATCTGGTCACAGGTGACTCAGAAACGGAGAGTCTGGTATGACCTCCGCTCTGATACCACTTGTTGGTCCCGAAATATCAGAGTCGTCGTGTTGATAACTTAACACGAAATGCAGCGGAATAGATTAAAGTCTCTTGCACTTATCTTTGTTAACAAAATGTTTTCTTAGGTCAAGTTGTTGCTTAAGTAAGTTTACAGATATACACTAGCAACTCCGTTGCTAGGTTTTAAATCAATCTTTGAACTGTAAACCAATAAAATAGTAAATGCACACAAGATTTATAGTGGTTCGATCAAATAGATCTACGTCCACTCCTTAGCCGAAATGCTAAGAATTTTTACTAGAAAAGTATACAGATTACAAGGAATCGCCTTTCCAGTTAAGTAGGCAGTGAGCTTTCGGCCTGGCTACTTGAAAGTTATCCTCCGTGAGTCTGAACTTCTCTGAACACAGCTCCGGCCAAGTCAAGGGCACACCTTCGTAAAACTTGTCCTTCGCTAATGAGGCTTTTATAGTTTGCCCCTGAACTTAATAAGTATGCGGCTAACGCCCGTGAGAGTCACAATCTTTTCAGGAGTGACTGTTGAATCCTTTTCTGAAAGAAATGAATCCCAATGATTGAAATATCCTTGAATGCAATCAAGAATATCTTCAATGGAGTGTCAGTACTTCAATGACCGACACTTGGTTGTTGAGAGCTTTTAGATAAGCTTTTGTACAACTCTCAACTGACTACTTTCAAAGTTCACTTTCTCAAAGGAATCTTTAGCTTGAGCGTTCGTGAATGAGTAAAGTGAAAAGAACACTTGTAGATCGTAAAAGCAGTAGTCTATCCAGTTCTTGAATCTGCCTTTTATAGTTGGAGATTCAAAACTTGAATCTCCATACCCGTTAGACACAACGGCTTCTTTCTCCAAGAATGGAT
>JAPKLW010004058.1:15679-31348 GCA_026898455.1 Plectranthus barbatus
CTGCTCGTTGTCTGCTAGGGATTCTTCATAGCATACTAGTCTATTACAACTCAATGTATAACTTATACAGGACTTTACAAGTTGTGTTAGACACTCTAGATTTCAGCAAATGATCGACCAACTAGATAATGTTTGATTCAACAAAACCTTTTACAAATAAGTCTTAAGGAAGATATTAGGGATAATTCCCAACAATTTCCCCCTTTTTGGTGCGATCAAAGCTTACTATCATTTGCTGACCATAAGTGGAAGAATGTCTGTGTTTTACAATTCTATGCTATTCTATCGATCTGACACACAGTTTTTCCAACTAGGTTCAAGCAACAGAAATAATTGTAGTCAAATTCCCCCTCATCGAGTGCTGGAGAATATTTCTCGACTAATATGAATAAATGTTTGCAACAAAGCAATATGCTAGAATTTCTAGCACTCATTTAAATCAGCAAGCATTCATATTCATCAATCAAAATAAGGTCTTCATGTCCACATGCAAATTTGTTGAATACACCAGAAGTGTAGATCAACTATAGCACACCAGTAAAATTCAGAAGTGGACAAAAAGATTTTGTCAAAATCTGATCCAATTTCATATATGATATTGTAAATTTCAGTACAAATTGGATACAGAGAGTAAAAGAATTGACCTTGTCATTCATGAGCTGGGCGCTGGTTTGTCCTTTTCACTATCTGCTGATTTGTTCTTCTGAATGTCAGCAAACTTCTCCATTGTGAATTTCATGAAGTTCTCCAGAAGGGCTGCTCCCGATTCTCTTTCAGCAGCCTCACGTTCCAGTTCTTTGGCCAACTTTTCTTGCTCTATAGCAATCTTTTGCAACGGAAGCTCATGTTCCTTTTTCTGTAATTCTAGCTTAGCTTCATGTTCCTTTCTTTGTAGTTCTAGTCTGGCTTCTAGTTCTTTTTGTTTCAACTCTTCCTTTGCTTCTTCTGCTTTTCTCTTTATTTCCTGTTCCCTTGTTGCTGACTCCTCCGCATTTTTCTTTCTTCTTTCCTTGTCAGCCTTTCTTCTTTCTTCCCCCTCTTTGATTGCAGCCAAAAAGTGAGTTCCATAGGCCACAACCGTTTCTTCGAGGTGAGTCCTGGTGTCTATTAAGTCTTTTCGAACAACTTCTAGACCTGTCCTGTTTTCAGATATAGCTGACTTGCTTTCAGCGACCTCTGTTTGTATATGAGATACATCACCCCGTATCTCATCAACTTCTCTTCTCAAATGGCTGGTGGCTGCTTCTACTCTTTGATCAATGGCTGTTTCCAAATAATTGTTGAAGGCTTCAACTATTTCCGCAGGTAATGGGAAGGGTATATGCAGGGATGTTATAGGAGAGGCATGGAAGGAAGTAGTCATAACAAGTTCTTGACTCGTTGGAATTGATTGCTGTTCCTGATAAGTATTCGTAGCAACATACTCCTGGTAGCATAGTTCCTCATGTAATATTCGATGAGCTGCGTCCAAAACTTGTGCGGTTTCCTGGACAACCAGAGCTTCAGCTTTCTGAGCTTCCTCAATTACGTCTGAATATCAATGTCCAGAAACTTAACCAACAAGTTATCGAATCTCAGAGCGGCATGTTCAGTAGCTAGTGCCTCTCTTCGAGCCTTCCGACGCTCCTCTTATTGTGATTCATACTCTAACTGACGTTTCTTATATGCAACAGCAGCTTTTGCTTGTCGCTTAGATAGTTCAATCCTGGCGTCAGAGTACCCATCGGGGGCGAAGGTGGATTTGGGTAGTCCTGCATTCTGAGAGATAACGCGGTGTTCTCGGATGGCTTGAAGTCTACACATCACTTATTAATCTAAGAACTGCTTCATCCCTGGAACTTGATCAATCCAATCAAAGCACCAACGTTCTTCACGTCTCCAGAAATTTAATCCTTTAGCTGCAATGCATATCATCCGCTCTTCGAAGCAGAGTTGATACATAATATAATCAAACTTCTTCCACCGACGGAACTCTTCTGCTAATAGGCGTCCTTCAGGTATTGATTCATCCAATTCACTGTACAATAGATCTGCTATGGCTCTTTCTGTTTCAAAATCAACAAATTGTTCTATTTCTTCAGCCATAGGTCCTAAATCGGAGTTAGGTACATCTTTGGGATGAACCGGTGCACACCATTGACTGATTCTTCGGAGTCCATAGCGACGTCCTGGCAGCCCATGGAGGGGTATTCGAAGAATAGCCTCTAATTCTGTGGTTTCTTTTCTCAAGAACTTTGCATTGTAGATTTCTTCAGGTTCTCCATCGGAATCAGATTCAGAGATGCAAGATGATTCAGGTTCTGAGAAGTGAGAATCATTTTCTTCTAGTTTAAGCATTTCAGCAGCTAACTTCTCATCTAGTGTGTTAGCAGATTTATTACCAGCGAGTGTTTCCTTTGAATGTCCTGCTAACATATATTCATCAGGCTTTTCTTTCTCTGAATCAAGATTGATGAGTGAATCGACTTGATCTTCAACATTTCGAATCTTGCTAGGCTCTGCAGTGTCCCTTCTTCGAGACTTTTTCCGGGGGTAGTGAGTTTCATTGAATGCTCCAGATGCCAGCCTTTTTGTGAATTCTGTATCTGATAATTCTTCTTCTTCAATGTTAATCTGCTGATCAGGTGACAGATGTGGAATTGATTCTTCTGCCAAATCAGCCTTCTCTTTTCCTTTCTTCACAGCTGTTTCTGCTAGATGAGGTGGATCAACAGTCGAATCTTCTGTGGTATCCCTTATGATAGCATCTTCTGCTGTATCTGTTATCTCTTCATTTTCTGCTGGAAATCGATTTTCTCCAGCATCATGGCTTTCTTCCAATGGATGATTTATATGTTCTGCTGAAGCTTCATTAACTATGCTAGCACTTACTCCTCCGCTAGTATTGCCTTCTTTGCTAGCTTCTTTAGCAGCTTTCTTCTGTGCCATGAATTCTTCGGCAGCTGATATGACCCACTCGAAGGTCCTGTCTCTTCCTTCGAATGTCAAGTTATTGATGAATTTCTGGTAATTTTTCTTTTCGATTTCCTTCAGAGTGGCTATGCGCCTTCTTCTTGCTTTTCTTGATTCCTGACTGTGCTCTTTTCCAGTCCTGAGAGACTTAGGAACGTAATCTGGATCAGTGGTGTCTTCAGTAGCATTCTCTGTAGAATACTTTTCTGCTGTATCAATTCCTTCAGCAGCTGTAGTACTCACCTGTTCTGCTTCTGCTTTTTCCATTACTTCCTTGTCAGTCAGAAGTTCCAACTTTCTTCTGGTCTTCTTCTTTGCCTTAGTTGCAGGAGGATTTGTAGCAACTCTTTTTAGCGATTGAATTGGAACTGCTAATGTTCCAATGGTAGTTGGAGGCTGTTTTGCTTCCTTCGAAATCATGATGTCGTTGATCTGATCAACTGGGAGATTTCCTAACTTCTCAATCTCCTCGAGATTTCTGAAACACTGATCTGTTTCTGCATTCTTCTTCAACAGTTCTAATTCTTCTTCGGTAATAGGAATGGAGTGTTGGAGTGTGACTTCTGCTAAACTAGCTTCATCTGGTTCCTCTAGAGAAGTAGGTTTATTCTTGTCTACGTTAGACTTTCCTTTCAACTTCCTAGGATTTCTGATGTTGACCGGCTTAGGCTTGTGTTTTGTTACAGGAATGTAGTCGGTAGAAAGAAGTGCAACTCCTCGATCTACTCCTGTGTTGGTAAACAAAATTTCCAAGAGTTTACTTATCTTGAGCCCAAAGTTGACATTCGAAGAGAATGTTCCATCAACTTCCATGTGAGTATTCTTCTTGGCATGTTCTGCCCACCGTTCAAAGATAAATTCAGCCCAATTGCCCTTAACATTGTCATTTAATGCCATCATCACGGCAAATTTCTTGGCAGAGAGCTCCGAATACGATCCAGCATCACATTGGAGCATCTTGATTACAATCTCTGCAAGGAGTTTGTATTCCTCTGTCAAGGTGTTGATTGAGGTATTGGCCTTGAATGCACGTGATTTCCTTTTCTCACCTGGCTTCCTCCAAAGCTCCCATCGTCTCTCTATTTCGGTTATATCATTCACCTTATATTGAGAGATTTTGGCTCCATAGTTTCGAAGTCCAAAAATTCGAGAAAGTAAATCAGCATTTACTTCTACAATGTTTCCATACACACATGTTTTGAATGATTTCTGATCATCACTCATAACAGCCCTAGCATAAAATTCAGCTACCATATGCGGATGAAATTGATCAGGTTCAGCAGTGAGATACTTTACCAGCAATTCAGAATCAAGGATATTCAAAATCCATTTAGGAAATTGTTTGCTGGCGAGGGGCATATACAGAATTCTGTCTCTCATAATCTGGGCCACTCGTCGCCTTTCTGCTGAATGCGTGGACAGCTTCTTCTGTCTGGCCATGGTTACCAATTGGTAGTAGGGAATTGACTCATCAATGTCCTCCTTTCTCTCAATGCCTGTGAACTCGGGTGCATGACGAGCATGCAGGGATGAGCAAGCGGTTGAGGGGTAGATTAATGATGCCGGTTGAAGGTTGATTGTCTCTGGGTTCTCGGATGGTGATGATTCGAGATTTGGAGAAGTATTTGTGTCTTGGTGTGAGGAGGTTGAAGAATCTTGATTTGTAGTCATGGTTGAGTAGGTTTTTCTGAGGTTTGAGAGGGTTTTTCAGAGTTGGGCGATTTCTGAAGATTGGTGGAGATTTGAAATCTAAATAAGGTGTAGAAGATTTCGGAGTACGAGGAGAAATGGACGGCAAGGATTGAATTCTACTTTAATTTGAATCAACGGCTAGGGTTGATGGTCAGATCGTGGATATATTCACAACCTTCGAATTTTGAGTGTGGATGACGTGGCACAACTTCATTTGTTGCCGCCGTCTGGATGCATTAAATGTTTCTCCATCATGAAAAGCAAGCGTCCCACGTCTGATTTGAAATCTTCAGCAGCCAATTTTAATAGAAGTACACAGATGCTACCACGTATGTTATGCTATCATCCCAATAACCTCCGGCTTCGCTTTTTATGCATGATCATGATCTCGTCTGATATGACCTTCTCATTAATGAATTACTTCACTCCTCTTAGCGACTCTTCAACTTCAGCAGCGAACAGTTACCAAGGGCTCCTCTTTAAATAGCATAGGCATGCGATACATTTGTTGCGCCTTCTTGCAACTCTTACTCTTCTACTCAAAAAAAAATTTTCAAGTACGAAGATATGGAATAAATTCAATCTCTTTTCGTTCCGCGTCACAGAATCCTCTGTGATGCTGGTCTTTGTGAGGAATATGAAGAAGATTACCACATAGCAGAATGGGTAATGTCCACTCTTCAGGCGTGTGGTTTGGCTAGGTTCATCTCTTTGACGCCTCATGCGTTTCAAAGAGAACATCTTCAGTTCTTCTTCAGACAGAGTCAGCCCATTGGAGACTCCATCGTAGGTGTCTTCAGGAATCATTTGGTTAGATGGACTGTGGATACTTTTGCTTCTAAGTTTGGCTTATCGAGGGGTCCTAATTCTGTGATGGATTACCGCAGTGATGAAATTGCTCCAGAATGGTCGTCATGGATGAGGTGGAGGCGTTCTGATGATCTGGACTTCTCGCGTACTCCTTCAGCATATGGACTGCGCCCTCGCTACCAAGTCCTCTTCGAGATAGTTTGTGGAATGATCGTGGGAGTGAATCCAGATGACATGATTTTCTCCCGTGAAGTCTGGAAAGTCATGATGGCAATAGATGATCGAGCACAAGTTGATTGGGCGGCGTTCATCTTTCAAAGAGTGCGGCAGAGTGTTCTGCAGTTCCCTCGACTTCACCTTCCCTACGGGATGCCTCTGAGTTGGCTCCTAGAACAGAGATTTACTGATCTCACTTTGGGTCCCTCGAATCTTCGAGGAATAGACTTTTATCCCTTTGTACCTATCTCTCTCTTTGATTGAAACTTCTGTTGTAATCCTTTTGACGATGTATATAAGATGATGTCGTTTTTAATGTAGTCAAACCTATATACTTGCATACAATGTCGATCATCTTCTTGATAGTTGCCTCTATAATCAACTGTGTATTAGAACTGCTGATTATGTTTCTGCTAAGATCAAAACAAATCAACTATTGGTAGCAAAGATAGATATGCTTCCACAAACGTAGCAGATTCTATATTAGCAGAGCTCTTCATCATCCAATATTGCTTGTAGCAGAGTGACCTTCCTTTAGCAGAAATATCAAGTCTAGCAGAAAATCTTATTCGTTAGCATAGACTTTATTCATTAGCAGAGATTTTATTCTCTGGTAGAGATTGTATTCGCTAGCAGAGATTGTATTCGCTAGCAGAGATTGTAACTCTAGCAAAGATTTTCAGCTCTGGCAAAGATCGCATTTGCTAGCAGAGGCCTTGTCTCTAGCAGAGACTTCAACTCTAGCAGAGATATCATTCGCTAGCAGAGGTCTTGTCTCTAGCAGAGACTTCAACTCTAGCAGAGATATCATTCGCTAGCAGAGGCCTTGTCTCTAGCAGAGACTTCAACTCTAGCAAATGAAACGATGATTTTCAAAGTATATTTCTCCAACCGTCGATTGCGTATTCCAAGAATCATTTTGACCGATCTGTCGTGGCGTCTTCCTATTCGTCGAGTGACAGATGATTAATAACTTTGGTAATTTGAATCTGATCCATTCTGACGAGAAGAGTTAAGATTTTCCCTTTATAAATACCCTGATTGAGAGTATCCTTGTTATCACACCAGCCCTTTCTTCAAAACAAACTTTTCAAGAAAAAAGATGGATTCACCAGGTCAATCTCTTGAATTGCGCCGAAACCAGATCCTTCATGAGGCTGGTTTGAATTCTTTGTATGACAACAGTCCAGATGTTGCAGAGTTGGTAATGTCAAAGTTGAGTCGTAGTGGATTGGCTCAATTTGTTACCTCTACTCCCAGACGTTTCCAAGATGATATTCTTCGGGAATTCATCGATGATTGCTCTGTGGAGGGGGATGGCATTTACGGTTGCTTCCGCGGCAAACTCATCTACTGGTCACCGGACGTCTTCTCTCGTCGATTTGGCCTTCCCAGAGGTCCTGGGTCTGTCTTCGACCACTGTGTGACGGACATTTCTCCTGAATGGTCCGCATGGCAGAGATGGAGACGAATGCCTTCGTCTGAATTTTCTTTGTCCGTCTCAGCATACGATTTGCGCTTCCCTTATTGGGTGCTCTTCCGAGTAGCCAATAATATGTTGATGGGGGAGGACCGTGATGTCACTTTCTTTTCAAAAGAGACGTGGCAAATCATGATGGCCATTGACGATGGAGCAGATGTAGACTGGGCAAAATACATCTACAATAGCGTCCGAGACTGCGTCGAGTATTATCCGGCCGTGTCTTTGCTCAATGGAATGCAACTTAGTTGGCTGTTAGAGCAGAGTTTCCCACAGATAGCAGAAGGGCCAACGAATCTTGTAAACGCGGACTTCTTCCCGTTCAGGCCTTCTTCCTCCTAGAGTAGTGAATACAATGTTGTCTTCAATTCTCTCTTGTTTCTTGTAATGACATCTTGTTGATAAATGAAAAGATGTATGAAGTCTCCACAGCTTTCTTCTGTTATGTGACATGTGTTATCTGAGTCGTCAAACACTTTTCTGCTCAGCATTCTCAAAATTGGCAGATAAATATGATGAATATTCTTCTGTAGATATAATCATCCTAACCAAAAATGGTTAACAGCATCTTCAAGAAATCCAAGAAACAGAGATATAGTAATATCTCATTTGATACTGCGTCCTGTGCTTGCATTAGTGTCTCATCAACTTGTTTTGTGTCTGGTATAAGCTACCATTTTCCACACACAGTCATCGAGTGTCATCATTTAAGGCGGTAGATGTCTGTCTTAGTCAAAAGATTTGTGCCATCCTTTGTTATCATCTTTAAGCATTCGTGGAATAGAGCGCCAGAATATCCAGGTAGGTCAACTTGCCGTAAGTAACCTTATCAATACAGGTGGTGCTTCCCCCTTTGTCGAGATTCCTCGACTTCTGCTCATCTGAATTTGAATTCATTTGACAGGACATTTTTGGGAGAGTGTTCCATTATGGATAGAGCCTTGATCTTCCTATAAATAATAACACACTTGTATGCTGTAACTTCATCTTCTTCATTCCACCTTGCATAGCATTTCCTTCTTTGCTAACTTCAACATGTATCGTGTCACCATTGCTCCTAGTGATCTGCCAGTCACTCGCAACCAGATTCTTCATGAATCGGGGTTGTATTTCGAATATGGTACCAACTGTCGAGTTCCCAACTTCGTCATGGAAGCTCTCAATGAGAGTTGCCTGACTCAGTTTCTGACTACGATGCCGACTCGTTATCAGAAATAGACTCTTCAAAGCGTTATCTTCAGGAGTAGAATCGAAGATAATGCTATTTGGAGTTGCTTTGACGATGAAATGATTTGCTGGACTCCGGCCTTGTTCTCTCAGAAGTTTGGCCTTCCTCGGGGTCCTGTTCGTGTCATGGATGTCTTTTACCATTTGACTGCTCCAGAGTTCAGCTACTGGAATGAGTGGAGGCAGTCTGATAGCTTTGGCTTTTCACCAACTCCATCGTGTTTGCATTTGAAGGAGGAGTACAGGGTCATCTTTGACATTGTTAGCAATGTCACCTTTGGCGTTCCCGCTGAAAATTTTGTATTCAGTCCAAGGATCTGGAGGGCCATGATGGCTATTGATGACCGGGCAGAGGTTGACTGGGCTGAATTCTTCTTTGATGGAGTGAAGAGATGTGTTGATCTTTTTCCTCATGTTCCTCTGCCAACTGCCATGCAGCTAAGTTGGTTGCTTGAGCAGTCATTCCCTCATCTTGCTTCGGAAGGTATCCCTTTGATGGGATTTGACTTCTATCCCTTGAGGGCTCATTTTCCAAACTGTGGTTGAAGGGTGCTCTGAACTTCCTTCCTTTTGATCTTCACATGACTCTTTGTTAGATTTGAAAACACATATGTTGTAGTTGATGAGATATCTGCTATTTCCTTGTAATAGTTTGATGTCTGTTGTCTTTCTGAAGAATGGATATGCTAGCTTTGAATTTCTTCTCATTTGCATAACGTCGAGATATTTTCAACAAATCGAAGAGATAGCACTCCAGAATATGATAATAACCAACCAATTCTCAAGAATAACCTTATAGAAAGAATGAGAGCTAGTACTCATTCATCCACGTCAGCTTCTAACTCCATTAATCCCAATTTCAAGCATAACTCTTTAAATCTGGTTTCTGGAAGTGGTTTTGTAAAGATGTCTGCTATCTGATCTTCAGTGCATATATAGCGAACATCAATGTCTCCCTTCTCCTGATGATCTCGTATAAAGTGGTGACGAATATCGATATGCTTGGTCCGAGAGTGATGAACAGGATTTTTTGTGATACACATAGCACTATTGTTGTCGCAGTAGATAGGCACACATTCAGGAGAGATTCCATAATCTTGTAATTGTTTCCTTATCCACAGAATTTGCGAACAACAGCTAGCAGCAGCCACATACTCTGCTTCAGTGGTAGATGTAGCAACAGAGTGTTGCTTTTTGCTGAACCAGCTAATGAGCTTATGTCCCAAAAATTGACATGTACCACTCGTGCTTTTCCTGTCGATCTTGCATCCTCCAAAGTCAGAATCCGAGTATCCACTTAGAGCAAGACTGTCTTCTCTAGGATACCAAATTCCGAGACCTTCTGTGCACTTCAAATAACGAACAATCCATTTAGCAGTGTCTAGATGAGCCTTCTTAGGATTGGCTTGATATCTAGCACATAATCCGACGGCATAAGATATATCAGGTCTGCTGGCGGTGAGATACAAGAGTTAGCCTATAATTCCTCTGTAAAGAGTAGGATTCACATCCCCTTCTTCTCGTTCAAGTGCGGCAATACATGTCGTACTTATTGGAATCCGTAAACTCTTTGTCTTCTCGGGGCAGTATTTCGCAATCAAGTCGCGAGTATACTTCTTCTGATGAATGAAAATCCCTTCTCTGGATTGTTGAACCTGTAATCCAAGAAAGTAGGACATGTTTCCCATCATACTCATCTGGAAGTTGCTGGTCATGAGCTTTGAGAACTTATCACATAACTCTTGATTTCTAGACCCAAAGATGATGTCATCTACGTATATTTGTACCAGCAAAATGTCTCCTTGGTCTTCAATGCGAAAAAGGGTTTGATCAATTTTCCCTTTCTGAAAACCATTCTTCAACAGGAATTTTGAAAGAGTTCCATACCAAGCTCTCGGTGCTTGTTTCAATCCATAGAGAGCCTTTTTAAGTCTGTATACTTGATTGCCGTGTTGGAACCCTGGTGGTTGCTCGACATAGACTTCTTCCTTCAGTTCACCATTTAGGAAGGCACTTTTCACGTCCATCTGCATTACGTCGAACTCATGATGTGCTGCGTACGCTAGGAATAAACGAATGGCCTCCAGTCTTGCCACCGGAGCAAATGTTTCGTCGTAATCTATTCCTTCGCATTGCCTGTACCCTTTAGCTACGAGTCTCACCTTATTTCTCTCAACCGTTCCAGACTCATCTTTCTTGTTTTTGAATACCCATTTCGTACCAATAACGCTTTGATGTTCGGGTCTATCTACTAGCTCCCACACATTGTTTCGCTTGAATTCAGCTAGTTCTTCATGCATAACATTCACCTAATCCGGATCTAGTAGAGTATCTTCGACCTTTCTGGGTTCTTCACTGGAGATATAACATGCTAACATAGCGTTGCCTTGTCTTGTCATCATGGGATCATTGATATTGCCTATGATATCTTCAGGAGAGTGAGCACGCAACCATGTCGGTCTGACAGTTCTGACCATATTTTCTTCCCTTGCGAGCCCATTTTCTTGTACATTATTCTCCACAGTATCCTCCTTATGTTCATCATCTGGATTAACTTCCGCTGGGATGTCTTCAATAGGATTTCCTGGAACAGGGTCTTCTTCAGCTGTGTCTTCGATAATTGGAATCTCAGCGGCACCTACAGCACCATCTTCCACATGAACTTCGTCAGCACCCTCTTTAGCAGGTGGATCCTCAGTAGCGCCTCTGCCAAGATCTTCATGAGTTTCTGTTCCTTCCCTGGTGGGAATGTCCTTGGTGGTTTCTTCCTCTTCATCGTCAATCACTTCTAGGATAGTTGATTTAGTTACGATGTTTGTAGGTTTGGCCTCAGCATGATCATTAGCATCACTGGCCTGGTCAGCAGTTTGGTCCCCTGCTGCGTGCGTCTCGTTTGGATTGCAGTCATTCATAGACTTAGTCGGATCAATACTCATATTCTCAAAAGAATTTAGAAGTGTTTGATCATTGACATCATTAGTCTCATGATTGCTAATCTTTTCTCCTTTATTTTCACTGCGCACTAAGGTAGACTCATCAAAAATAACATTGCATGTTATTTCCACAATGCCGGTAATCTTATTTAATACCCTATAACCTTTATGAGTGGGATGTCCATAACCAAGGAGTACACCCTCGTCAGATTTAGGCGAAAAGGTATTAAGTTTGGATTTACCGTTATTGTGAATATAACATGTAGAACCAAAAGCACGTAGATGAGTTATGGAAGGCTTACGACCGTGGTACACTTCATAGGGAGTCTTGTTGAATCTGCTTGTGACAGCACTCCTATTTTGTGTGTAGCAGGCCGTCATGACTGCTTCACCCCAGTATTTAGCAGGAAGTTTGGAGTCTGCTAACATTGAGCGAACGGCTTCCTTCAGCGTCCGATTCCTCCTCTCTGCTAAACCATTCTGTTGAGGAGTCCTTGCTGTAGATTTTTCATGTGATATTCCAGCTTCAGCACAGAAATCCATCAGCACTCCATTACAGAATTATGTTCCATTGTCAGATCGAATTCGCTTTACAGTAACTTCTTTACTGTTCTGCTCCTTGAGAATCAATTCTGGCAGAATAAGCTTCACTTCGTCCTTTGTCTTTAGTAGGTGTACCCATGTGTACCTGGAGAAATCATCAACCACCACTAGTGTATATAGACGTTTACTTACAGTGGGTGGTGTGACTGGACCAAAAAGATCCATATGAAGCAATTCCAGAACCCTTTGTGATGTCTCCTTTTCAGGATTTGTTTTGAAGGATGATTTGGTCTGTTTTCCTTGTTGACAAGATTTGCATACTCCTTCTTTGCGGAAGGTCTCATTTGGTAGACCTATAACAAGCTTATTTTTGGCAAGATGGTTAATAGTTTTGAAATTTAAATGATTGAACCTCTTATGCCATAGCCATGTTGTTTCCTCCTTATTTAGAGCTAAAAAGCAGGAATGTTGTTGACCGCTTTGCCAATCGACTATATATAATCCACCTTTGCGGATGCCTCGTAGTTTTACTTCTCCTGAAATAGCATCAGCAATAGCACAACCAGTATTTTTAAAAGATACGATATACCCATTTTCACATAGTTGACTTATGCTGAGTAGATTATGCTTCAGGTTGGAGACGAGTGCTACGTTGATGATTCTTAATCCGTTCCTTTCAATGCAGCCGCGTCCAATAACTTCTCCTTCACTGTTGTCTCCGAACTTGACCTTTGGACCGTTGAATAATCTTCTTATGTCTGAGAACAATTCTTCGTTCCCGGTCATATGAGCAGAGCAACCGCTGTCCAGGACCCATTCATTGGATATGCACGTTCCCGTAGCTATGGAGTCCTGTTCCTGCAAGCGAATTAAGTAAATTTAGGTACCCGTTTAGTGTCGGGTCCTGCAGGATTAGCGTGAAGCATAGTTCCTTTCGGAACCCACATCTTAGTGATTTTTAAGACTTTTGTCTTGGTTTCACTATTGACCACTTTCTTGACCTTTCGCATAAAATTTCTATTTCTAGGTGAATGAACATATTTAGCCGTCCTTGCCCTTGAAATAGAATGTGTAACGGGCTCAGGCGTTGCATAGACATTTCTTCTATGCGATGTATACTGCGGGTAGTTGAGTCTCACAGCATTGTACTGTGCAGGCCTTCTCTGATGAAAATTAGGATGTACTATCCTTGCGTTGAGATTAGAACGCTCAGTACTCCTTGAGTTGGTTAAGTAGGGTTTAGCGTATGCTCTAGGATTTCTCTGCTGAAGTCTATCAAATACTTGCCTATTATTCATCACTTGATTCTTCTGCTGAGGCTTAGAGTTGCGTCCAGCATTTGTCCTTGGGATCCTCTACTGAGGTCCATTGGATAAAGGCCTAGCAAACTCTGTCCTCTGCTGAGATCCAGCAGATGAACTATTGGCTGTCTTTGATGTAGACCTCTGCTGAGCTCCAACGGGCACATTCTGCTGAGGTTTATTCTTCGGTTTAGCTGATGGTTCAGCAAACATAGTTTCAGCAGACACTACTCCTTTACCTTTTTCAGTAGAGCTATATCCAGCAGTTACAAACAAAATTGGATTCCTTTTAAAAGAATTACCATTGAGTTTTGGCATTCTTTTTGATGATTCGCATCCAAGTGAAGAGCAGTAAAACTCTTCTTCATCAGCAATCTCCGTCCTGGTTAGCAATGCCTTAGTTACGGCTTTAGCAGCGCGTCTTTCAAATCGTTGCTTCAGGCGATCTCGTTCTTCTTTGCTGACTTTTGGGCAATCATGCTTCAAGTGATCTGGAGAACCACATTCAAAGCAATTTCTAATTTTTCGCTCAGTTGAGCAGTTAGACGTTGATGAAGGGATTTCTTTCGCCTTCTTTTCAGCTTTTGCTTCATTCAGCATCCTCTGCATTTTCTTCATTTGTTCTTCCAGTTCATTGATCTTTAGATCAACTGCTTGTGTACCTGCACTGGAAGTTCCTTCTTTCGAGGGTGATGCTGGAGTTGGTCTTTCTGGTTTATAGAAAGATCTTTTTGTCTTGAATTTGTTGTAGTCCTTCTTAGCGAAGTATGCTAAGTCCTCAGCGTTCCCAACATACTTTGAAGCGGCTTGTGCTACAGCCGTTTCATTCTTCTTCGACTGCTGTATGATAAATTCATGAGCTTTAAGTTGAGCAAATACCTCAGATGTAGTCAAGCTGTTGAGGTCTTTTTCACTCAAACTTGTTACTTTTGCGAACCAGTCATCTCTCGGATATAGTTTGGAAATGATTTTATTGTTCATTTCTCCGTTATCATACTTCTTTCCAAGACTCCTGAGTTCTCCAATTATTGTGTTGAAGCGTTCCTCCATGATTTGAATGGTTTCTCCTGCACACATTGAGAAAGATTCGTATTTGTCTACAGCTACCTGTAATTTGTTACGTCTCATTTGATCCGTTTCCTGGGAAGACTCGCACACGTAGTCCCACATCTCCTTAGCAGTTTCAAGATCAAGCGCCTTGTCTTTCATCAGTTTTGGAAGAGAATCAAGAATTAGTTTCTTTGCCACGTGCTCTAGTTGAGCTCTCTTTTTGTCTTCACTTGTATATTCATCAAATGGTTTGGGAATCATTTCAGGTCTTGGAGGTCTTGGTTCTCCTTCAACAGCATCTTCAACACGTCCTAGTCCTATAAAAGTGTTAGCTTTCATAATCTGAATAGGACCTCTTACCAGTATGTCTGCCATCTCAGGGTGTATGCTCTGAAGTTGTATGAGAGCCATCTTCTTCCAAGATGAAAAGTTCTCTCTGTCATACTCTCCAAGGGAGTGGTTCATCATTTTGTATGCTCCTTGAATGATTTCCTGAGCTGAGTATATAAAATAAATATAAAAGTGCAAGGAAAAGGATAGATCTGGTCACAGGTGACTCAGAAACGGAGAGTCTGGTATGACCTCCGCTCTGATACCACTTGTTGGTCCCGAAATATCAGAGTCGTCGTGTTGATAACTTAACACGAAATGCAGCGGAATAGATTAAAGTCTCTTGCACTTATCTTTGTTAACAAAATGTTTTCTTAGGTCAAGTTGTTGCTTAAGTAAGTTTACAGATATACACTAGCAACTCCGTTGCTAGGTTTTAAATCAATCTTTGAACTGTAAACCAATAAAATAGTAAATGCACACAAGATTTATAGTGGTTCGATCAAATAGATCTACGTCCACTCCTTAGCCGAAATGCTAAGAATTTTTACTAGAAAAGTATACAGATTACAAGGAATCGCCTTTCCAGTTAAGTAGGCAGTGAGCTTTCGGCCTGGCTACTTGAAAGTTATCCTCCGTGAGTCTGAACTTCTCTGAACACAGCTCCGGCCAAGTCAAGGGCACACCTTCGTAAAACTTGTCCTTCGCTAATGAGGCTTTTATAGTTTGCCCCTGAACTTAATAAGTATGCGGCTAACGCCCGTGAGAGTCACAATCTTTTCAGGAGTGACTGTTGAATCCTTTTCTGAAAGAAATGAATCCCAATGATTGAAATATCCTTGAATGCAATCAAGAATATCTTCAATGGAGTGTCAGTACTTCAATGACCGACACTTGGTTGTTGAGAGCTTTTAGATAAGCTTTTGTACAACTCTCAACTGACTACTTTCAAAGTTCACTTTCTCAAAGGAATCTTTAGCTTGAGCGTTCGTGAATGAGTAAAGTGAAAAGAACACTTGTAGATCGTAAAAGCAGTAGTCTATCCAGTTCTTGAATCTGCCTTTTATAGTTGGAGATTCAAAACTTGAATCTCCATACCCGTTAGACACAACGGCTTCTTTCTCCAAGAATGGAT
>JAPKLW010004059.1:0-31343 GCA_026898455.1 Plectranthus barbatus
ATTTGCCACTGTTATTATAATTAATCTGTTAGAAATAGCAGTGATCATGCACCACGATTTATTCCATAATCTTAAGTTAATCGTTATCATTGTTTATTGCTTTGTGTGTCATTGTTTATGACTTTGTGTGTCATTATAAGGTTATTCTCTCAACTTCCACTAATATATTATCATTAAATGTATAAACAATTTTAATTATTCGTTAAACAGGGATTCGAAGAATGATACATTTATTCATAAATAATGACACTCACATAAAATAAAAATGACAATCGCATATGACACAAAAATAATAAAATCTAGACGTGAAGGCGATCCACCAAGTGTCAGCCGGATTCGAAGAATGATACATTTATTCATAAATAATGACACTCACGTAAAATAAAAATGACAATCGCATATGACAGAAAAAAAAATAAAATCTAGACGTGAAGGCGATCCACCAAGTGTCAGCTGGTTTCGAAGAATGATACATTTATTCATAAATAATGACACTCACAAAAAATAAAAATGATAATCGCATATGACAGAAAAAAAATAAAATCTAGACGTGAAGGCGATCCACCAAGTGTCAGCCGGATTCGAAGAATGACGTCGACATCGCCAGATGAGACAAGGCAGCAAACAACTAGTCATAACAACGGATCTTGGACGAAAATCGTCCAAGTGGAATGGCCAAATCGCGAATCGGACTTTAAGACTGGACGAAAATCGTCCAAGTGGAACTTGATGCTGGGGTTGATTGGCACGAGATGACGAGCAACGACGGGCTGCGACTTTGGCGGCGAGAAGGGGATAGACGAGAGAACTTGATGCTGGGATTGATTGGCACGAGATGACGAGCAGCGACGGGCTGCGACTGTGGCGGCGAGAAGGGGATAGACGAGAGGGGAGAGCCATGGCTGGTGGCCGGACGATGGTGAGGGAGAGGGTGGACGATCATGAGGGAGAGGGTGGACGATCTTGAAGGAGAGGGTGAATTAACAAATTAATTGAACCCTAAAAGAAGCTAAATAAATTAAATCCCAAAAAATTAGGTAACTACCATAATTATCAAATCTACTATAAAATATAATAATATTTACTACCTAAAATGCCCTTTCAAATAAATAAATAAATTTAATGACTGCCACGTGTCATTATTATAACCATCAGATTCAAAAAATTAATGGTTAGATTATAGGTCATTGTTCATTCACAAACACTTAGTTCGGAAATGAACACTACTCTATATATATATATATATATATATATAGAGTAGAGTTCAAATCTGAACCATATATTGTGAATGAACAATGATCATATATCTAACCGTCCAATTTTTGAATCTAATGGTTGTAATTTGGACATGTGGCATTTAATTTATATTATTTTAATGACAAAAAGGCTTTTTAGGTAGAATTGAAATTAGAATATATAGTATCTAATTTTAGTTTGGTAATATCCTATTTATATGCAATCAAACGAAGATATCATATCTTTTTATTTATTTTCATATTTTTCCTTGTTAGTATCGTTTATTTTCAGCCTTTGTTTCGTCTTCTATCTCCATTATCGTCCTTGTAATCTTTCTTCCGAAAACGATTATTTTTTGATTAGTTCCAATTTTCTCGTTGTAGAGAGAGAGAATTCTTGCCACTCCAAACCCTTCTGGCCTCGAAATCTGCTTACCTCCATCAGCCTTCACCGTCTCTCTCGGTTGCTGCTGCCGTTGTGATTCAGTTTATTTTGCCCAGGTATGCAGCGTCTGTCTCTCCATCTCTCTCCGGGTTTTATTTTTTCTTAATTTCATTTTTTTAGGTAATCCTTCGAAGTTTGGTGAGTGCCTGAATGATGATATACTGAATTACTGATATTGAAATATGAGAGCTCGAGGTGTTCATATGGTAATGCGATGAACTCTGATTCAGGAGGAATACAATTCGTTTTTTGTGTGATGCAATTCAACGATATTGGAAATTAGCAGCGATGAATCTTTCAGTTTTTGTTTTTTTATTTTTTATTTTATTCAATCGGGAATCACGACTGTCACTTGGTGGATCGCCTTCACGAGCAGATTTTATTATTTTTGTTTCATACGCGATTATCATTGTTATTTTAGATGAGTATCATTATTTTTGAATAAATGTATCATTGTTCGAATTCCTGTTTAATGGATTGATAATTATTTATTTATTTTCTACATTGTGTGAATTCAGTTAATCTGTAGCATTGTACGTTGTTTATTTTATCATTGTTACCTGTATTAAATATCATTTTATCAAAATTATCGTTTTAATTTTAATTGATTAATAATACACATTTAAGATCATTGTTATCTTTGTTCAATATCATTGTACGAATAATTAAAATTGTTTATACACTTAACGATAATATATTAGTGGAAGTTGACAGAATAACTTTAAAATGACACACAAAGCCATAAAAAATGACATACAAAGCCATAAATAATGAAAATGATTAACTTAAGATTATGGAATAAATCGTGGTGCATTTTTTCTTTCCAATTTATATGATAATAATGGAAAAAATCGTGGGGGATTTGATTTGGTAACTGAATTCGAAAAATCAGCATGTAGATTAAATTCCATTTCAATTTTTTCCGTTTCGGACTAATTTGCCCTTTCAATGATACAAGAAGCTAGAAACAATGATAAATGACAACAGAAAATCTGGGACGTCTATTTTTGAAATCAAGGGCTAGATTTTGGTCTCTGTTCATTCATGGACACATGTTCACCCATGAACGCACCCCTATATATATATATATATATATATATATATGGGAGTGATCATATGATAACCAGACTTACCATGTGAAAATAAGAACTAATCTCATCCGTCCAAATCATGAAATCAACAGCTATGATTTAATTTCTCCCGCTATGCATTATTGTTTGTATCGACTTTCATTATTGTAAAATAAAGGGTAATTTTGTACTTACATGTATTCAAATCTTTTTAGAATGTTAATTTAAATCTCGCGATCTTTCTTTCCTTTGCTATTTGCGATCTTCATTCTTTCTGTGATTATATATTTTCTTCATTCATTATATCTGTGAAATCTGCTCATGATCGTCTGCGTTCGTTATTGTTTGCGTTCGTCACCGTTGTTGGTGAGTTATGAATGCTTTGAATGGTAAGAATTTATATATTGCATCTGTTATGTAATAGAAGCAGTTTTTTATGTTCGATCAGATAGAATCGAAGTTTCCTTGTATAGGTTAGTGATGATTTGTTTACAGATATTGAATTAGGTTTTGTAGATTGCTGCTTTTTGTTTGTTGTTTTCACTCTTAATTGTTTAATTTGAAGATGTGCATTATATATCGTTATGAATTGCATTATATATTTGTAGTACTTATGTTATATGTGATTGAATGATAATTAGTTTATGTACAATTGCATTATATGTGATTCAGTTATAATTAGTTTATGTAGGTTCTGGTTCGTTATGAGAATTCATTATATAGATCAAATACATGCATTATATATTGTTATGAATTGCATTATATGTTTGTAGTTCTTTTGTTATCTCAAAGAGTGATTATAAGTTTACGTACTTTCAAATTTGTTTTATATATGCATTATATAATGTTAGACCTTGCATTATATCATTGTAATAGTTTCATTATAGGTGAGTTTGTTATAATTAGTTTATGGAGGTTATATTCCGTTTTGAGAATTCATTATATAGTGTTGTTGGTCCTCAAATATCAGAGTCGTCGTGCTTAAGCGTAAACACGAAATGCAGCGGAATAAATACACGTCACTTACACTTATCTTTGTTTAAGGAGTATTTAAGCTCTAGATATGTTATATGTTTCTTCTCAGATATACGCTAGCAACTCTGTTGCTAGGTTTTAAATTAGTTTGAACAGTTATTAACAAAACAGTAGATGAACACAGTATTTTATAGTGGTTCGATCCAAATAGATCTACGTCCAATCCTTAGCTGAAACGCTAAGATTTCCACTAGAAAAGTATACGAAAGTACAAGGAATTGCCAAACACTTGTAATAGGCGGCGAACTTTCGGACCGGCCACAACAAAGCTATCCTCCGATGATTCGTACTTTTCCAAACACAGCTACAGCCAAGTCAAGGGCGGAACCTTCGTGTAACTTGTCCTTCGCTGTTAGTGAGGCTTTTATAGTTTGCCTCGAAACTGTTCAGGAATGCGGCTAGAAGCCCATCAGAGTCAATCCTTTCTAGGAATGACTGTTGGATCTTCCTAGGATGGAAGTTGTCCCAATGATTGAAGATTCTCAACCAAAGTTAAGGAATCTCTTAAAGAGAAGTGTCAGATATTCAATGAAAGACACTTCTTGGTTGTTGAAAGCTTTGAATACTTCTTTTATCATGAGCTCTCAACTGACTACTTTTCACTTGTTTGCTTTGTCAAAGGAATCTCACACTTGAATGTTTGCGAATGTCGGTTGTGATTGAAGCAGTAGTCGATTCTCACTTTTGGACCTGCCTTTTATAGATGGAGATTCAAATCTTGAATCTCCATATCCGTTAGACACAACGGCTCCTTTGTCCGAAAGTGATTTGACTTGATCAGTCGCTTTTGGCGTTGATCTGTACTTTCCGAACTACTTCGGGAAGGCCTCGTCCTTTGTGTGTACTTTTGTCAGAACGGCAGTGTGGCTTCAGCTTTTGATATTCTTTGCTTTGCTAATATCCCTTAGCGAGTGCTATTGAGTAGTTGGCTGCTGAAAGCTTCCGCTTACACTCGATCCTTTGACGTCTGTTCTGCTAGCATCTTTCAAGGTTTGCTGAATGTTAGCAAATGCTAAAGCCTTAGCATTCTGCTAGCATATGCCTTCTAGCAAACGCCGTCCTTCAATATCTGCTAGGAAATCTTCTAGCAGACTAATCTATTACAACTCAATATATGACCTATACAGGACTTTACAAGATATGCTAGACTATCTAGAATTCAGCAAATGATCAACCAAGTGCTAAGGTTTGATTCAACAAAACCTTTTTACAAATAAATCTTTAGGAATAATTTCGGAATAATTTCCCAACAATTTCCCCCTTTTTGGTGCGATCAAAGCTTACTATCATTTGCTGAAGCTAAGAGGAAGAATATATGTGTTTACAAAATAACCTAGTAATCTAACACAGAGTTTATCCTTCTTAGTTCTAGCAGATTAAAATAACATTCCCCCTCAATAAATGCTGGGAAATATTTCTCGATTAATCACATAAGTAAAAATTGTGCTATAATGTTTTAGCACCCAGAAATTAACGTGCATTTGAATACACACATAGTGTATTTCAACTAAGGCACACAGTGAAAATCAGAGATTGACAATGAGAAGTTGTCTCAGTCTGATCAATTTTCATTCATATGATAAGTTCATTACAGATACAATGAAAATGATAGACAAAGACAAGCCAAAATACCAGAACGGGATGCAGTCAGGAGCCTGGGGTAGGCTTCTTCAGCTTCTCCAATTCGTCGAATTTGCTTGATGCCATCTGCACAAATGAGTCCAGAAATTCTTTAGCAGCAGCACGTTCCGCGGCTTCTAGCTCAAGATCCTTAGCTAATCTCTCATTTTCCTCTTCGAGCATCTTGATTTTCAGCTCTGTTTCCTTCTGCTTTAGCTCCTCAAGAGCTTTCCTCTTCTCTTCTTTGGCAGCAGCTCTAGCTTCTTTTGCTTTCTTCCTCTCAGCAGCCTCAGCAATCCTCCTTGCTTCCCCCTCTTTGATTGCATCCAAAAATCTGGAGGAAAAGGAATTAACTTTATTTTCTACCTGCTGCTTATGCTCTGCTACGTCTGTCTTTACTTCCTGCACAGAAGCCTTGACAGAGGAAACATCAGACTCGACTGAATTCACCCTGGTCGTTACGGTATCAACATTGGATTTGACTACCGCAATCTCTCGTCGTATGTCCGTGGCTTCTATCACCATTCTCTCAGATATGGTGGATACAACACTTTGAACGACCATTTGAACTACTTCGTTCAGATATGTTGGAAATTGGAGAGAGCTGATCGGAGTGGCAAAGAAGGATGAAGTGGTGGGGACGATGATTGCTTGGCTCTTGGAAGTGGAGATTTCTTCCATGACTACGTTTGTGCTTGTCGTATCAGCAGTGTCAGCTCTATCGGCAGTAGCTATCAGATAGATTCCATCCTCGATCTCCTTTAAATATTCTGCTTCAGCAGCTGCAATGGCAGCTTCCTCTAGCTTCCATGCTTCTTCTAGAGAGTGTGCTAACAGATAAGCTCGCAAATCCTCCTCTCTGTCACGGTATGCTACAATCTCAAGCCTTTGAGCACTGCGCTCTTCTGCCTCACGAATCGCTGCTAGCCTAGCTTGTAACTTTGTTTCTTCGAACTTCACAAGGTCAGCTTGGCGTTTCTTGTATTTAGCAGCTGCTCGGGCTTGACGCTTAGATAGTTGAATGTGCGTGTCAGACAACCCATCCGGAGCAAATGTAGACTTCAGTAAGGAATGTAAAGAAGATGTCAGCCGATGAGCTTTAATGGCCTGGATCCTAGCTATAACAGCCTTATCACTATACTATTTGGAACAGGGGGATTGATCCATCCAATTGTTTGCCCATTGCTCCTCGCGTCTCCAGAAGCTTAGACCTTTCCATGCCATCATCAATTCTCGTTCTTCTAAGCAAAGCTCTCTCGAAATATAATCATATTTCTTCCATCTCCTGAGCTCTTGTTTCAGTCTATCTTCTTCAACTCCTTCTTCCAGCTCTGCATCGAATACTTCCTTGATTTCCTTCTCTACCATCAAATCCACAAACTCCTCAATTTCTCGTCCAAAAGTTTCAAAGTTGGAGTTTATCTGATCTTTAGATGATGTCTCAGTACACCACTGAGAAAATCTTCCCAACTGGAATGAAGGACCAGGAGGTCCGTTAAATGGTATACGAAGTTGATTGATGTCTGTTGAGATCTTCCTCAACTCTTTTGCATCATAGATACTTTTGACTTCTTCATCAGAATCGGATTCAGAGATGCAGGTAGGAGAGAAACTCTCATGGTTAAAATACCTATATCAGCATCAGAAGGGACTTCTGCGTGAGGACCTTCATCAGGATCTGCTTCCTCATTCCTCGATAGCACTTTGTGGAGAGCAGATTTCGTGCTCAGCAAATGAGTGCTCCTCCGTGTGTGTTCAATCTGCTCAGCAGATTCATCTCCAGCACCATCTTCTTCCTTGTCATCGGATTCTCTCTCGACTGCAGAAGGACCTTTGTCCGGATTCACTGGAAGCCATCTGAATGACTCTCGGATAAAATGTTCTTCATCGGAACTGCTTTCTAAGTCCACAATCGATTCCACCCTAGCGAATCTGCCGGATTGGATTGCTTCAACAAGCTCTTCGTCTGTCATAGCATCTTGCTCAGGTATGATTGCTCCTTCTTTGTCAACGGAGGGAATTGAAACAATGATCCTTCCATCTTGATGCCTTTCCCTTTCTTGGCGGCATTTCTTTCCATAAATGCCTCTTGTAGTAGTTGAACGGCTTTCTTCTGAGCTTTGTGTTCTTCAGCAGCTGTCTTGATCCGTTTGAATTCTTTGTCTCTTCCTTCGAACGTCATCTCAGCAATAAATTTCTGATATTGCCTCTTTTCTTGCTCTCTTCTTTGAGCGTCTCGCTTTCTCTTTGTTGCTTTCACTCCCTGAATCCGCTCTTCCAGGCATCTGGATGACAAAGGAATGTGATCTGGATCGGCTTCAGCAGCTTCCTTTGCTGTGACTTCAGTAGTCATCTTTTCTGCTGCGACGTCAGCAGCTTTCTTCTTTGCGGCGGCTTCAGCAGCCTTCTTCTCTGCTTCTGCTTTCTCTAGTTCTTCCTGTTCTGAAATTAGAATCAGCTTTCTCCTTGTCTTCTTCTTTGCTTTCTTTGCAGGAGAGGTGATGCTAGATCTCTTCTTCGTTGGAATTTCCATAGACATAGCCCCAAGAACAAGCGGAGGTTGTTCGGCTTCCTTCGCAGTCATGATCTCATTGATTTGGTCAGCTGGTAAGTTGCCCAATTTCTCAATCTCCTCGAGATTCTTGATGCAATGTTCTGTTTCAGCATTCGTCTGAAATAGAGCAATCTCTTCAGCAGGCATCGGAATAGCCGGCTGCAATATTTGAACTGCCGTAGTCGCTGCATCTGGCTCTTCAGGAGATGTGGGTTTGTCTTTGTCCACATTAGATTTCCCTGTCAATTTTTGAGGATTTCTGGTATTCACAGGTTTGGGCTCTTTCCTCGTTGCTGGGATGTAGTCTGTAGGAAGTAGACTTACACCACGATCCACTCCTGTATTGGTGAACAGCATTTCCAAATATTTGCTAATCTTTAGCCCAAAATTTACGTTCGAAGAGAACATTCCATCTACTGCCATATGGTCATTCTTCCGAGAATGTTCAGCCCATCGCTCAAAGAAGAATTCTGCCCATTTACCTTTAACATTTTCGTTCAATGCCATCATAACGGCATACTTCTTGGCAGAGTGTTCTGAGTAGGAACCGGCGTCACATTGGAGCATCTTGATTACAATCTCCGCAAGGAGCTTGTACTCATCAGACATAGTGTTTATCGGTGTAGCAACTTTGAAAGTAATCACTTGCCCTTTCTTGTCTTTTAGCTCCCCTGGTTTCTTCCATAGATTCCAGCGTTTCTCCATCTCAACAAGATCATTGACCTTGTATTGAGAGATTTTTGCCCCATAATTTCAAAGCCCAAACGTCCTCGAAAGTAAATCAGTACTAACTTCCACAAAATTTCCATATACGCAAGTTTTGAACGATTTCTGATCATCATTCATAACTGACCTAGCATAAAATTCTGAAACCATATGTGGGTGAAAGCGATCAGGCTCAGCATAAGGGTATTTTACCAATAATTCAGAGTTGAGTAGATCCAAAATCCACTTTGGAATGTGTTTGATGGCGAGAGGCATATAAAGGATTCTGTCTTTCATGATTTGTGCCAGACGCCTCTGCTCTGTCGTATGGCTGGATAACTCCTTTTTTCGAGCCAAAACCACCAATCTGCTGTATGGAACTGACTCATCAATGTCTTCCTTCTTCATGATTCTGGTGAAGTTGGGCGCATGTCGAACATGCAGCGGCGAATCTGTGGGGGGCGGAAAAATAAAGGTGGGAGGTTGGAGTAGGTTATCTGGGTTTTCTGTAGGAGATGATTCAGGGTGAGCGGTATCGCTTGGTTCTTGATTTTGGGTATTTGGAGAATTGGGGTTCGTTGCCATGGTTGGGTACTTTGAGTGTGAGTAAGGAATTTTGGAGAGGGTTTGAAGAAAAAGATGTGAGAAGTCTCAGATAGATTAGGGATTTAAATTGCGTCTTAAGGAGAGATGAATGGGTTCGGGAGATAAATTGAAATCAATGGTAGAGATTGCTCCCCTTTTAAGTTCAATCGACGGCTGGGGTTGAAGGGTCAAGTCGTGCGAGTACGCACGTTCTCCAGAACTTGAGTGCCAATGATGTGGCACGATTTGATTTATTGCTGCCGTCTGCGCGCATTAAATGCACCTCTTAAGAGATTCAAATGTCTCCCGCATCTAAGTGATAAGATTCAGCAGTCGGAAATCTTAGCATTAAGTGAGCGATCTCATCAGCGAGGACTCCTGACGTCGGATAATGATTATAAACTGTCAAGAAATTCCACGTATTGCCAATACTCTCTATATCTCCGATATATAAAATCTATCACTCTCCATCTCTGGTTCATGCTTGAACGTAATTATCTCCAATTTGACCTTTACTTTATAAGATTACTGTTCTCTCAGAGCGGTTGTTCGTATTCCGAGATAAACAGTAGACCGAAGTGATTCTATAAATAGCATGGTCTTGAGATTTTTCTTGATACACCTTCTTACTAACTTTGCCTTCCCTTCTCATTTCCTCAAACAAACAAAAAATCTTTTTCCCAGAAATCATGGCACAGGCCCATGCTCTCTATGTACTAAGAAACAGAATCTTGTGTGATTCTGGTCTTTATGCAGAGTATGAAGCCGACTACCAGGTGGCTGAGATGACGATGACTAGTCTCCATGCCAATGGGCTAGGAAAATTCGTGTGCCTTACTCCACATGCTTTTCAGAGAGAACATCTTCGGTACTTCATTCGGTCGAGTGCTGCCGATCGAAACTCCATTTTTGGTGTCTTCAGGAACCAGCTAGTGAGGTGGACGCCTGACAACTTTGCTGCAGATTTTGGCCTGCCACGGGGTCCGATTTCCGTCATGGACTATCGTCGTGAGGAGATAGCTCCGGAGTGGACTTCGTGGATGAAGTGGAGAGACTCTCCTGAATTTGAGTTTTCTCCAACCCCCTCAGCATACGGCCTGCAGACCTACTACAAGGTCCTCTTCCAGATAGTCTGCGGCATGATCATAGGAGAAGATCCTGACGACATGACTTTCTCTCGCGAGACATGGAGGGCCATGATGGCGATCGACGATAAGGCGGAGGTGGACTGGGCGGCCTTCATCTTCCAGATGGTGCAGCGCTGCGTCCAGAGTTTCCCAAATCTTCCTCTCCCCTACGGGATGCCATTAAGTTGGCTGCTAGAGCAGAGATTCTCGGATCTCACTCTAGGTCCCTTGAACCTTAAGGGGGTTGATTTCTATACTTTCATGCCATTGCCTCCCCTCTTTTAAAGTTGTTGTACCTTCTTTTCTCCATGTACATAGTTTTTTTTTAATTTCATATATATGAAATGGTAAATATTTCATTCCAAATGACTCGTACTTATGCTCTGTGATTTTTGACAAACCACGCGATTCCAACCATCTGCTTGCAAAACGTCGATAATAGCTTCGAAAAAAATCCAAATCGACTTTGCTAGTAGACCTCCGTCTGCAACTCTGCTAGAGTCCTAGCAGATGAATCATCGAGCATATCCATTTACTTTGCTGATTACGTAGCAGAGACCATGTTCCCAAAAGTCTAGCAGACTTGCTATACTTTAGATACGAAATCTGACGGTTGGGGAACTCTTGTCAGATGAGATGATGAATCGACGGCCTTGAATGCGTACGTCCCGTCATGCGTATCTTTCTTTCTCCGAGAAGCACTCGAGTGGTCTGACGTGGAACTCTCCAATATGATCTAGCTGTCTAAGTGCATTAAATGCCTTTCTAATCTTACTGACCTTAATCGCAATTCTGACCTTAATTCCTCCCCCTTCGAATATGATGTGGCATAAGGGACTATGACTTTGCATATTCTAATCAATAAATGAATATATCATATCCCTTGTATTTTGACGTCATGATAGGGATCTGCTAAGATTTAGTAGATCGAATGTAATAATAACCACCTCGAGCCATATGTTGATCTGGCCACCAAGTGTTACTGCTGAAATGATTTGGCTCTCCATGCAGTTGTGACTCTTCTTCTTCTGGCGATGATTAGGTTTCTAATGTGTGAATCATCATGATCTTTGAAAGATCTTCCACATAGCCATAAATGCTAAGAGGATTTTCCCTTCTACAAAAGGGGCTACTTGTGATTATTTTTCGATATCACAACTCCTCTCCCTTCAAAACTTCAAAGAAATCCTTCACTTCCGATGGAATCACCAAGCGACATGCTTGACATTTGCCGAAACTAGATCCTCGACGAGGCAGCCCTCCATGCCTACTACCATGATAGACCTGTCGTGGCCAACATGGTTATGTCGAAGATCACTCATACGGGGCTAAGGCAATTTGTGACGTCCACCCCTTAGCACTATCATGAGGATCTCCTTCGGGAGTTCCTTAAAGAGTGCGTGGTGGAGAAGAAAGCGATCTACGGATCCTTTCGAGGGAAGTTGGTACGATGGTCATGGGAGACCTTCTCTCGTGATTTTGGACTTCCAAAAGGTTCAATACCGGTGATGACATTCAAGTCGTTGGAACCGGCTCCGGAGTGGACTGCGTGGCAGAAATGGCGTCACTCCCTTTGGTTCAGATTCTCTCCAACACCTGCAGCAACGGGTCTTCGGTGCCAATACCGAGAGCTATTTCATGTTGCTAACCATATGCTGCTTGGTGAGGATCAGAACGATTTCTACCTCACGAAGGAGATCTGGCAAGTTATGCTTGCCTTGGACGAGGAACTTGTGGAGGCTGACGGGCAAGCCTCGTTTTTGAAAATGCCCGCGATTGCGTCCGTCTATATCCTTCTGTCCCTTTGCTCAACGGCATGCAGCTTAGCTAGCAGCTGGAGCAGTCCTTTCCAGAATTAGCAGAGGGGCCGTCTAGCCTCCGTAGCACCGACTTCTATCCCTCCATCACTTCCGCTTAGAAATGTTTTCTGATGATATGATATGAACTCCCTCCCCTTGTGGTGTTTATACATTGTAGAAGGATGTAAGTTTTTGCTGTCTATTAATGAAATCTAGTCAACTTTCCTTTTTGCAAAATGTTTGACATTTCATAGCAACCCATATGCGCTTGAACTTACAAATCGTCATATCCACAAAACGAGATTTCATAGAATGCCTCCAAAATGGCATATTACAAAATAAACGGCAATCTTTACACATCTGCTGCTGCCACTTATTCTATCTGCTGAGCATTTAAGGGGTTCTGCTCAGCAACCTCTTCTCTCCAAATAGGCTAGCAGCAACAATAATAAGTGCTATACTCTAGCACACAATTCCATTAGCAACCAAATCCAGCATCCAGATAATATACATAGCATCTTCAAAGAAACCAAGAAATCCAGAAAGAATGAAAGTAGCATTTCATTCATCCATGATCTCATCCAACTCCATGAGACCTAATTTTATGCACAACTCTTTGAATCTGGTTTCTGGAAGAGGTTTCGTGAAGATATGAGCAATCTGATCTTCTGTGCATATATATTTGATATCAATATCCTTCTTCTCTTGATGGTCTCGAATAAAATGGTGACGAATATCAATATGCTTGGTTCTAGAATGATGAATCGGATTCTTAGTGATGCACATAGCACTGTTGTTTTCGCAATAAATCGGCACGCATTCGGGAGAGATCCCATAGTCTTGCAATTGTTGTCGTATCCATAAGATCTGCGAACAACAGCTAGCAGCAGCTACATACTCTGCTTCGGTAGTAGATGTAGCAACAGAGTGCTGCTTTTTGCTGAACCAGCTAATAAGCTTATGTCCAAGAAATTGACAAGTACCGCTCGTACTTTTCCTGTCAATTTTGCATCCTCCAAAGTCTGAGTCTGAATATCCACTTAGAGCAAGACTGTCTGCTCTTGGATACCAAATTCCCAGACCTTCTGTACACTTCAAATATCGCACAATCCGCTTAGCAGTATCTAAATGAGCCTTCTTTGGATTTGCTTGATATCTAGCACATAAGCCAACGACATAGGATATATCCGATCTGCTAGCGGTGAGATACAGCAGTGAACCAATAATTCCTCTGTAGAGAGTTGGATTCACATCATCTCCTCCCTTCTCAAGCGCAGCAATACATGTTGTGCTAATTGGAATCCTTAGACTCTTTGTCTTCTCAGGGCAATATTTTGCTATGAGATCGCGAGTATACTTCTTTTGATGAATAAAAATTCCTTCTCCAGACTGTTGAACTTGTAATCCAAGGAAATAAGACATCTTTCCCATCATACTCATTTGGAAATTGCTAGTCATGAGGTCGGAGAATCTGTCACACAGATCTTAATTCTTTGATCCGAAAATTATGTCGTCTACATAAATTTGGACTAGTAGGATACTGTCTCCATCTTTGATCCGAAAAAGGGTTTGATCAATCCTGCCTTTCTGAAATCCGTTGGTCAGCAGGAACTTAGACAAAGTTCCATACCAGGCTCTTGGTGCTTGCTTTAATCCATACAGAGCTTTCTTGAGCCTGTAGACTTGATTACCCTGTTCGAAACCCGGTGGCTGCTCAACATAGACTTCTTCTTTGAGCTCACCATTTAGGAATGCACTCTTCACGTCCATTTGCATCACATCGAATTCGTGGTAAGCAGCATACGCGAGAAATAAGCGAATTGCCTCCAGCCTTGCTACTGGAGCAAACGTCTCATCATAGTCTATTCCCTCGCATTGTCTATAGCCCTTAGCTACAAGACGAGCCTTGTTTCTGACTACTAGGCCGGATTCATCTTTCTTGTTCTTGAACACCCACTTAGTGCCTATTACACTTTGGTGCTCTGGCCTGTCTACTAGTTCCCACACATTGTTTCGCGTGAATTCTGCAAGCTCCTCTTGCATAGCATTCACCCAATCTGGATCTAGCAGAGCCTCTTCGACTTTCTTGGGTTCTTCACTGGAAATGTAGCACGCCAGCATAGCATTGCCATTTTCTTGTCTCGTTAAGATAGGATCATTTACGTTTCCAAGAACACCGTCTAGGGGATGAGCACGAAGCCACGTAGGTATGATACGTGCTGGAGTTTCAGCAACTGGTACCCCTTCTTGATTGTTATCAGCTTGAGCATTTTTCTTTTTCATTCTTCTGGTGCTCAGCAACTGGAACGTCAGCAACTCCATCTTCTGCATCTGCTACAAGATCTTCAATGACAGGAACTTCATTGGCAGGTACAATATCTGCTGGGATTTCAGCAACAGGTTCTTCCGCAATTGGAATCTCAGCAACTCCTTTGCTAAGATCTTCAGCAGATTCCACGTCGTCTTGGTCATCAAGAACTCCTGCAATATCCAAATTGTCATTTAGATATACTGTAGATGTGGCCTCAGCATGATCATTAGCATCACTGGCCTGGTTAGCAGTCTGGTCACCTTCTGAGTGCGTCAATGTTGGATCAGCATCATTCATAGACCTAGTTGGATCAATATTGATATTTTCGAAAGAATTTAGTAATGATTGATCATTGACATCATTGGTCTCATGATTGCTATCCTTTTGTTCTTTGATAACCCTGCGCACTAAAGTAGACTCATCACAAATAACATTGCATGTTATTTCCACAAGTTGAGTTGTCTTGTTTAACACTCGATAGCCTTTGTGAGAGGGATGTCCATATCCTAGGAAAACACCCTCATCAGATTTTGGCGAAAAAGTGTTAGGTTTAGACTTCCCATTGTTATGGATATAACATGTTGAACCGAAAGCACGAAAGTGTTTGATAGAAGGCTTACGACCATTGTACACTTCATAAGGGGTCTTGTTAAATCTGCCGTTAATCGCACTCCTATTTTGAGTGTAACAAGCAGTCATAACCGCTTCTCCCCAATATTTTCCACTGTGTCCAGAATCAGCAAGCATAGTCCGCACTGCTTCCTTCAAGGTCCTGTTTCGTCGCTCTGCTAGCCCATTCTGCTGGGGGGTCCTAGCAGTGGACTTCTCATGATGAATACCAGCTTCCGCACAAAAGTCCATCAGAATCCCATTACAGAATTCAGTCCCATTATCTGATCTAATCATTTTCACTGTAACTTCCTTGTTATTCTGCTCTTTAAGAATCAGCTCAGACAGAAGGATCTTGACTTCATCCTTGGTCTTTAGGAGACGAACCCACGTGTACCTGGAAAAAATCATCAACAACCACAAGTGTATATATTTTCTTGTTTACAGTGGGTGGTTTGACTGGTCCAAACAGGTCCATGTGTAAGAGTTCAAGAATTCTCCCTGAAGTAGCCTTCTCTGGATTGGATTTGAACGAGGCTTTGGTCTGTTTTCCTTGTTGGCATGCCTTACACACGCCTTCTTTTCTGAATGTCTCAGCTGGCAGACCTACAACAAGTTCATTCTTGGCCAGATGGTTAATAGTTTTAAAATTTAGATGATTTAACCTCTTGTGCCAGAGCCATGTTGTTTCCTCTTTGTTCAAGGTTAGGAAGCAAGAGTGTTGTTGACCACTCTCCCAGTCAACAACATATAGGCCACCCTTCCGGATGCCCCTAAGTTTCACTTCCCCTGTAACATTGTCAGCAATAGAACAACCTGTATTGACAAATGAAACAGTATACCCATTCTCGCAAAGTTGGCTAATACTTAGCAGATTGTGTTTGAGGTTAGAGACGAGAGCTACGTTAACTATCCTCAATCCATTGCTCTCAATGCATCCCCTTCCCACAACTTTGCCTTCACTGTTGTCTTCAAACTTGACTTTTGATCCATAGAGAAATCTCTGCAAGTCTGAGAACAGTTCCTCATTTCCCGTCATGTGTGCTGAGCATCCGCTATCAAGGATCCACTCGTTTGACATACTTGAAGTGGTTTGAGCTTTTGGATCCTGTTCCTGCAACACAAATGATTAGGTTGATTTAGGTACCCGTTTAGCATCGGGTCCTGCAGGATTAGCGTGGATCAAGGTTCCTTTTGGAACCCACATCTTGGTGATTTTCAAGACTTTCTTCTTGATCTCACTATTTACCATTTCCTCAATCTTTGGCTTAACATGTTTGACATGTTTATATCTCGATGTGGTAGTGTGCTTAGCCTTCCTTGCCCTTGAAAATACGAAAGGATTGGGCTCAGGTCTTACATAGGTGTTCCTCCTATGTAGCGTGTTTTCCTAATATATTGGCTTTACAACATTGTAATGATATTGCTTTATGTGGTGAAAGGTAGGTTTAGCTGTCCTTGCGTTTGGAACATAACACTCAGCATACCTTGGTCTTGCTGAATACGGTTTAGTATATGCTCTCGGATTTCGCTGAGGTCCAGCTGACACATACTTAGTATTCGTTCTATTGTTCCTCTACTGAGGCTTAGCAGATTCATGCACATCATTCAACTTTGGGTTCCTCTGCTGAGGTCCATGAGTTGTATGTTTAGCAGACTCTGACTTAGGCCTCTGCTGAGGTCTAGCAGGCGAATACTTAGCAGTCTCTGCGGGAGACCTCTGCTGAGATCCTACAGGCGTATTCTGTGATCGTCCATTCTTTTGCTTAGCAATTGGCTTAGCATTGGATGATTCAGCAACGACAATTTCTTTCTCTTTGTTAGCATTTATCATTCCAGCAGAAACAAATAGAATTGGTTTCTCATTAGAAGTAGTTGCTTTATCTGAATATCCAAGGCCCAAACCAGAGCGATCATTGTGATTTCTCTGTTGGCTTACAATGGCATTGAGTACTACCTTGCTAGATGTATAATTGCAAATGCACCTTTCTTGGGGTTTGTTTTTCAAAGTAAGGTTCTCCTTTTCAAGATTATGAAATTTTTTTGACAATTCGGAGAAATTTGCTTTAAGCTTTGAAAAATCCTCACTTTCAGACCTCAGTCTTTCGACTTCCTCGGTCAAATTTGTAATTTTAAGTTTTAGCGAGGCGTTCTCCTCAATGATTGCATTTTTAATCTCATGCATTTTTTAGAATTCTACACTTAGTTTCGTGAGATAGTCTTCCTCAGAATCTAAGGTGAATTCCTCTGATTCCTCTATGGTTGCAAAACTAGGAATGCTTACTGAAAGTACCTCGTTGTCATCGACTGCTAGAGCCGTTTCAGCATTCTGTTCTGCGTCCGCATCAGCAAACTGATCATCCACAATGTTTGCCATCAGAACTAGCATGGCCTCCTCATCGTCTTCCTCAGAAGAGAGATAGTATTCCTCATCATTTTCAGGAATATCCTGAGCTTCTGTTCTTGTCAAAAGCGCCTTTTTGACTGCTTTAACAGCAAGTCTTTCAAACCTTTGCTTTAGGCACTCTCTCTCTTCTTTGCTTACTTTCGGACATTCATGCTTTAAGTGGTCAGGAGAGCCACACTCAAAGCAAGTCCTAGGCTTTCGCTCTGCTGAGCAGGCATATGAGGATGACAGCTGAGTTTCCTTGGTTTCTTTCTCGGTCTTAGCCTCCATCAGCAACTTCTGAAGCTTTTTCATTTGCTCTTCCAACTCACTGATCTTTAGATCGACAGGCTGGGAACCTGAGGTTGTAGCAACCTCCTTTGTTGGTGTTGCTGGGGCAGACCTTTCTTGGTTAAGGTAGGGCTTCTTCATCTTAAACTTGTTGAAATCTTTCTTAGCAAAGTATGCTATATCCTCAGAGCCAGCAGCGGATGTAGATGACGCTTGTGCTATAGCTGATTCATTCTTTTTCGATTGTTGTATTATAAATTCACGAGTTTTGAGTTGAGCGAATACCTCGGATGTGGTCATTTTGTTGTGGTCTTTTTCACTCAGACTAGTCATTTTGACAAACCAGTCATCTCTAGGATACAGCTTGGAAATGATCTTGTGGTTCATATCTCGATTCTCATACTTCTTTCCAAGATTACTAAGCTCCCCAATTATAGTGTTGAAGCGTTCCTCCATAGCTTGTATGGATTCACCTGCAATCATGGAAAAAGATTCGTATTTATCAACAGCTACCTGTAGCTTGTTGCGTTTCATTTGGTCTGTCTCCTGGGAGGACTCGCACACATATTCCCACATTTTGCAGTATCAAGCTCAAGAGCTTTGTCCATCATCAACTTTGGTAGGGAATCAAGGATCAATTTATTTGCCACGTGCTCTAACTGAGCCCTCTTCTTATCCTCAATTGTGTACTCCTCAAAAGGTTTAGGAATCATTTGAGGTCTTGGAGGCCTTGGTTCCTCTCCTTCAGCAACATCTTCAGCAGGATCATGTCCTATAAAAGTGTTAGCTTTCATGATTTTAATAGGACCTCTTTCAAGTACATCCGCCATCTCAGGATGTATGCTCTGAAGCTGTATGAGAGCAAGCTTCTTCCATGATGTAAAGCTCTCCCTGTTGTACTTTCCAAGTGAATGATTCAACATTCTGTTTTGCTCCTTGAATAGTTTCCTGAGCTAGAAAGATGAAACAAGGATAAAAGTGCAAGGAAAAGATAGATCAGGTCTCAAAGCGACTCAGAAGCAGTCGGTTTTTCAACCTCCTGCTCTGATACCACTTGTTGGTCCTCAAATATCAGAGTCATCGTGCTTAAGCGTAAACACGAAATGCAGCGGAATAAATGCACGTCACTTAAACTTATCTTTGTTTAAGGAGTGTTTAAGCTCAAGATATGTTATATGTTTCTTCTCAGATATACGCTAGCAACTCTGTTGCTAGGTTTTAAATTAGTTTGAATAGTTATTAACAAAACAGTAAATGAACACAGTATTTTATAGTGGTTCGATCTAAATAGATCTACGTCCACTGCTTAGCCGAAACGCTAAGATTTCCACTAGAAAAGTATACGAAAGTACAAGGAATTGCCAAACACTTGTAGTAGGCGGCGAACTTTCGGACCGGCCACAACAAAGCTATCCTCCGATGATTCGTACTTTTCCAAACACAGCTACGGCCAAGTCAAGGGCGGAACCTTTGTGTAACTTGTCATTCATTGTTAGTGAGGCTTTTATAGTTTGCCTCGAAACTATTCAGGAATGCGGCTAGAAGCCCGTCAGAGTCAATCCTTTCTAGGAATGACTGTTGGATCTTCCTAGGATGGAAGTTGTCCCAATGATTGAAGATTCTCAACCGAAGTTAAGGAATATCTTAAAGAGAAGTGTCAGATATTCAATGAAAGACACTTCTTGGTTGTTGAAAGCTTTGAATACTTCTTTTATCACGAGCTCTCAACTGACTACTTTTCACTTGTTCGCTTTGTCAAAGGATTCTCACACTTGAATGTTTGCGAATGTCGGTTGTGATTGAAGCAGTAGTCGATTCTCACTTTTGGACCTACCTTTTATAGATGGAGATTCAAATCTTGAATCTCCATATCCGTTAGACACAACGGCTCCTTTGTCCGAAAGTGATTTGACTTGATCAGTCGCTTTTGGTGTTGATCTGTACTTTCCGAACTACTTCGGGAAGGCCTCGTCCTTTGTGTGTACTTTTGTCAGAACGGCAGTGTGGCTTCAGCTTTTGATATTCTTTGCTCTGCTAATATCCCTTGGCGAGTGCTATTGAGTAGTTGGCTGCTGAAAGCTTCCGCTGACACTCGATCCTTTGACGTCTGTTCTGCTAGCATCTTTCAAGGTTTGCTGAATGTTTGCAAATGCTAAAGCCTTAGCATTCTGCTAGCATATGCCTTCTAGCAAACGTCGTCCTTCAATATCTGCTAGGAAATCTTCTAGCAGACTAATCTATTACAACTCAATATATGACCTATACAGGACTTTACAAGATATGCTAGACTATCTAGAATTCAGCAAATGATCGACCAAGTGCTAAGGTTTGATTCAACAAAACCTTTTTACAAATAAATCCTAAGGGAGATTTTAGGAATAATTTCCCAACAAGTGCAAATACATGCATTATATAGTTATGTATCTTGCATTATATCTTGTAAGTTTCAAATTTAATTCATGATTTTTTCTGTACAGATTCTTATGTTTCAAAGTGTGATAATTCTATGAAGCCTTATGTTGGAATGTTATTTAGCACACTCTGGGATGGTATTAAATTCTATGATAGTTATGTTAGGTTTTCTGGTTTTGATACACGTCTTTGTACTTTAAAAAAAAGGTGGTGATATGATTCTGTGGAGATATATAGTCTGTAGTAGGGAGGGTGAAAATTTTCATTAAAAGGTTGAAAACCAGAATCATCCGTTAGTTGAATCTAGGCAGAAAAGGAGAAAATGTTTATCGATGAGATGTGGATGCATGGCGAAGATGGTTTTGAAATATCATGATGGAGGTTCATACTTAGTTCATTTATTTGTTGAAAATCACAATCATCCGTTAGTTGAAGCTCGTTTCCAGCATTATATGAAGTTGAATCGTCAAATTGACATTGTTCATCAAAAGTTTATTTTGGACTGTGCGAGAACAAATATAGGACCTACACAGTCATCTTGTTTGCTAAAAGAGTTTCTTGGTGGGTGTGATGGTGTATGTTCTGCTGTAGATGTTAGGAATTACTCTCGAGATATGAGAGCATTTGTTGATGGTGCTGATGCACAAATGCTTCTCAATGAAATGGCAAGGAAGCAGCAGATGTGTTCATCATTTAGTTATCATTATCATTTGGATGAAGAGGGCAAGTTGATGAGACTCTTTTGGTGTGATTCTATCTCGAAGAAGAATTATAAAGTTTTTGGGGATGTTGTTGCATTTGACACCACATATTCGACAAATAAGTAAGTTTTTATTGTTTCATTCTATGTTCTTATATATATTCATTACTTTATTTATGTGCTAGGATCTGCATTATCTTTTTCTTGTGCTATCTGATAATGTTTAAATTCCTGATGCATTATAAAGCTTTTAATTATGCATTATATTGTTGTACATTTTGCATTATATGGTTTCTCTGTTTTTGTATTAAACCGGAGTGCATTATATAATACAAATAGTTTCATTATATAGCTTTAGTATGTGCATTATATGGTTATTGTGTTATGAAGTCAAATATAATTGTTATATGTATTTCATTTTCAGGTATTGTTTAATATTTGCTCCTTTTACGGGCAAGGATAATCATGGGAAACCTGTGACTTTTGCTACTGGTTTGTTGTCTAAAGAAGATTTTGATTCTTTTCCATGGTTGTTTGAAAGATTTCTTGAATGTATGGGTTCCGCTCCGAAAAATGATTATAACAGATCAAGATTTAGGTACGAAAGTTGCAATTCAAAGAGTTTTTTTGGATACGAGGCATCACTGGTGTATGTAGCATATTATGTTGAAGATTGCAGACAAGGTTTCAAAAGAGTTGCATTCTAATGAGAATTTCAAGAGTGATTTGTTGTCGTATGTTTGGTCGGAGTTGATTGAGCCAGATTTTTTGAGGAGGGTTGGTATCACATAAAGGTGAATTACGGATTGGGTGATAATAAATGGTTTGATTCTATGTTTGAGTCTAGAGAGTATTAGGTTCCAGCTTTCTTTCGTGATTTCCCAATGAGTGGCTTAATGAAGACGACTTGTATATCTGAGTGTGAGAATAACTTCTACAAAAGGTACACAAGGAGTTATTCCAATTTACTTCAGTTTTTGATAAACTATAATCGTGCTATTGAGGCTCAGAGGGATGCTAATTCTTATTTGAATTATTTGGACTCTTCATGCATTCCTAAGATGGAAACAAATTTGTTGATTGAGAAGCATGTTTCAATGATTTATACATCAAAGATGTTGAAGGTTATTCAAGTTGAGTTGCTTGCTGCTTGTTTTAGTATTCAGATGCTAGGAGTGAATTTGATGGGTGAAGTTGAGATATATAGATTTGAGGATGAATCTGATGGCATATTTGTTGTGGATTACAACAGAAATGAAGAGTCTGCTTTTTGTTGCTGTAAGATGTTTAGTAGGATGGGTATACTATGCCGTCATATATTCTTTGTTTTGAAGAATAAAGGGATCAGAAACATTCCTGATAAGTATGTGATTTCTTGGTGGAAGAAATCTTCTCTATTGGATTGTTTACATGAAGTGCAGCTTGATACTAGTGATGTTAATCTTGATGAAAATAAGAAAATTGAGAAGAAGATCTTGTCTGTTGATGTTAATTGTGTTGGTAAGATTGGTGCTGATAGTGAAAGGTTGAAATCTTTTTTATCTGGTATAAATGAGTTGGAACAATCCATATTTAATGGTGCTGAAATTCCTTCATCAGATGATTTGAAGAAAAAGTTTTTTGAGGATTATTATGGTGCTCCTGTCCCAGAAACTATTGAAGTTTTTCCTCCAAATGTAGTTAAAACTAAAGGAAGTGAGAGTCGTATCATATCAAGAAAGGAGAAGGCAGCAAGAGATTTGGATAAGCGTTTGAGGATGTGTAGAAAATGTAAACAAATGGCAAATCACGATTCAAGGAATTGTGATAAGGTCAATAAATAGTTTTAGATCAGTAGTTTTATAATGCATGTCTAGATGTTATATAATGGAACTGGTTGTCTTTAATAATGAAAGTTAAACGATTCCTTTTAATTTATCATAGTTCTTGTGTTTTTTATATAATGCATGTTTCTATTGTTTATAATGCATGTTTTATTATTTTATAATGCACGTTAGTATGATTTATTTTTTATGTGTTATATTATAATTATTTTAAGTACATTCTTATTATAATGCATGATGAAATGATATATAATGCAAATTTATACATGATATAATGCATGATATGTTCTAGTATAAAAAAGTTTACCAGAAATAGTTAATATTGTTATTTAAATTAAGACATTGATGTTCATTAAACATCCAGTGGTAATCATGATAAACAAGATTAATTTAATAGTCGATCATTGATAGAAAACATTGCATGAATTATAATATAATAACCATCAAATGCTAAATAATAGCGGCATAATATTAGTACCATTATATTCCTATCATAAAAAACAAACATATAAAGCAATCGAAACTCCACCTACTTCCATACAGTTTTCATGAAAAACAAACTTAAAAAAACAGACATTGTTTACATCCAAATTCAGCCAACCCTGCCTACTTACAAACATTTCATCAAAAACAAACTTAAAAAACAATCATTGTTTTAACCAACTTCCAAACACTTGTTCCCAAAGTCATGTTCTCATCATAAATCTTTTGACAACCCTTCTGCTGTCCTCACATACTTCTCCGCAAATTGTTCCACATCAATCTCTTCTTCTTCTATTTGTTCATCGTAGAAGTTGGTTGCTTTGTCAGTCACTTCCTTCTTGTTCTTGTTGAAGTTTGAGTTTATCAGAGCTCCACAGTACTTGGCTCTCATGAAACGGAGTTGTCGGCTGTCATTCTTCTTGATGGCTGGGTTCCAATGTTTTAAGTTCTCGCCCATGTATGTTTCCATGTGGCGCATGACATAGATACCATAGTCCACCTTATTCGTGTCATTTCTCCATTTCATTTTCAGCCTTTCCATGTGTGCTTCTTTTACTCCTTTTGATTTGTTTGTTAGTTTTTGATTGACCAAAAACTCAGCAAAGTAGTCAACCTGGCAATCAAAGATATTCATTATTATTTAGAAAGTAATGCATTATAGTGATAGACAAATTGCATTATTAGACAGTTTCATTAATCTAAACAATGTTCATTATATATCGTAGAAACATTCATTATTGTCTGTAAAGGTATGCATTATACACGATAATATGCATTTAGACTACTACTATGAAGATGTGTGTACTTACAAGCAATTTTGGCACTGATCCATATTTGACCTTTAGTTCATCATCATCAACTGCATCTGAGTTATCAATGATAACTACTTCCATCTTACGGAGGTTGATGCAAATGACGTAGAAGTGAAGTGATTGACAAATTGGGAAAAACACCTGGATATAAAGAAAAATTATGATTAAAATAATCTTTACTTAGTTTAGAATTAAGTTTATGATAGAAATCATAACAAATCACAATTTCTGAGTTGGAAAGATTTCAAGCTATCCATTTCTTCCTCCATCCTTTCAAAGAATGCCTTCTTTCTCTTTTCAACAGTCCATTTTTTGTTTGGTTCAACAACTGTGTAACACTGTTTATATTTATAGTGTGTTAGTACTTGAAATATTTATATTTGAATAAATTATTAAAAGTTGAAAGTTCAGAGTTCGTACACAAGGATATGTGCTGAAGAAAAATCTCACTGGAGTCTTTGCTTTTCTGTATTTTTCATGCTTGTTCAATGTGAACTCCAAGCATCAATCAATCCAACTTTGATATAGCTATCAGGCTCAAAAGTCAGGAAATCTGATATCATCACCTGTGTAGTGCAGTCATCATATATAACTATTTCCCTGTTCAAAATATTATAGAAAATTAATTGATAAATCAATATATATTTCAAGGCAATTATTAAAATTTAAAGTAGTTTGTTTTACTTACTGAGTTGGATGTGTTGATTTTAGGAGCCAGTAATAAATTTCCTTTTCAAATTGCTCAAGTGGATCATTAATTTTGAGTGCAAGATCATACACTCCTGACGTTAATCTCGTAGATTTCTTTCTTTCAGCAGCTGGTCCTTGTTTGCATTCCATGAGCTGGATGCTTGTCCTCCTTGCTCTTCGCCCTCCCTTCTTTCAAACTATGAAACTGCATAAAAGGCAACATATTATTTTTATGTATATAATGCATGTTTCTATTCTTTATAATGCATATTTGGATGCTTTATAATGCATGGGAGACTAGTATACTAAAATGAGTTAGAATAAATACAAATTTTGCAATTGTTTCATCATCATATTCCTCGGTAATGTTTGTTTCTATATCCTTAATCACATTAGTGATTATTTTTTTAGGGAGTTTGTTGCACCTCTTCTTCTCCTTCTTGTGATGAACCAACTTCTTTTTGTTTTTCAGCTTCTTCTCCTTCTTGCATCTCTTCTCCTCCTTCTCTGTTTTCCTGTTCTTGTTCTTGATCTTGTGTTGTTAAAGGCAAATCCTCATACATAGAAAATGATTTATTTATTAAATATGCAATTCTAATGATAGTAATTGTTAAATAGTTGGAATATTTACCAGATTTACTTTTTAGTAATCTTTCATCGCTGGAATGTTGAGGCTGAAGTGTTCGGGGCATGGTGTGTCAAATTGAGTTTTTTCATCAATTGCTTGCATAATCTTCTCAAGGCATTTGAGCCATTCTGGATTGTTCCACTGATCTTCCAAGTGCTGTTCGCTTGATGGTTGTGAGGGTGATGTAACACCGATCAGATTTTTGGAAGTTTCCACAGCCATTTTGAAATTAGAATTTTTCTGAACATGGTCGGGAGCTTTCGTGATCAAAGTGATCAATTTTGACATTGCCTCTGCCATCACTCTTGCAGTGTCAATAATTTGATCGGTGTAGTCATCTGGTTCCACTTCTTCAATTGCTTTCTTTTTTGTTTCTTTCTCTTTTTGTTGCTTTTCTGTGTCCTCTCTGTCCTGCCTCATCTTTTCTGCAATATTGTCATCAATTCCAAGAAATACTGCTGTTGGATCCATCATTGTGTCGACATGTCCTTCTCCGAATTTGTTGTTTTCAACCTCTGCTCTCTGTCGGGCTTTTATCAATGCTGTTGACCATGCTTTGATGACAGGAAATGTCCTATCAACCAGTCGTGTGTAGTACACAACTCTATCAACGTATAAAAGATGTCAAGGATAGTTAGCAACGCCATTAGTATATTGAATGTAAAACTACTTTTAAGCCTGTTATATAATGCTAAAGTTTATCAACTATAATGCAGGTTTCACAATTATATAATGCATTATGAAAACTCAAATTTAATATGTAAGAAAAAGTGTGTTTACCACTGGAAGGAGGACATGACCTGTGAAACAAACATTTGATTTTATCTCCCAGATATCCCTCTGCCTAATCAGGGAGTAAACCATGTAGTTGCACCAGTTGAATTGTTTAACATCAGACATGACCTCAAAATTCTCCAGAATTTTGGGTTTGAAATATCCGTCAGCAGTATCCTCATAAAAACAATGTTCAATTAGCACTAGGAAGTGCCTTTTGAACCAGTCTCCGCCATCTTTTTCAGAAATCATAGCCTCTGCAACGTCTACCGGACTGATCTTCGACATTTTCTCTTTAATTCTGCTTGCCCATTCTTTCAACAGTGTGTTGTGTTGTCTTCTTGATCTTCTGATAACCTTTTTTGGACCTTTCGGGAATCCAAAAATCTTGAAGACGTCTTCGTCTTTCAAATGTATTGTATGCTTTTCGTTGACTATTAAGCTGCAACTTTATGGGTCAAAGTTGTTCATGCACCACTATGCAATTTTACCGGGAATTTCTTTAATTCTGACATTGTAGATGTGTGTGAAACCCATCTCCTCTATAGCTTTAGTCTGTGTTTCATTCAGTTTTGATAGATGCCGTGTTAGAACATCAGGACTTGTTCTATATATTAAGTCCGGGAACTCGACATCTTTTTCTTCTTTTTTATCTATTCCACTACGTTTTGAAAGTTGTTTCTCTTTAACAACAATCACTTTCTCGTGAACTACTAATTGCTTTTCTGGTTCCTCAATTGTTTTAGTCTTTTTAGGATCTGTAGGAGAAACAAGAATGTTATTATTGAACATAAAAGTTTATTTTCTACATTTCATTATAGAGCAACCTAGTTGCATTATTGTTCTTTAATGTTTTCATTATAAAAGGTGACATGCAATTTTATATATTTTTCCAATTTTTCTTTCATTATATTAGCAAAATCTACGCATTATAGTGCTTTAGACATTTCATTATAAAATCACAATATACTACTTTCTCTTTTTTCATTTAAGTTCGAAAATATGCATTATTGTTTATATATGCTTTCATTATAACATGCAGTTTCATGAAAAGAAGAGTAAAACAACAAGTATGTGAACATAGTATTTCATCATCAAAATTTCGATCATCCATTACAACATGCAGTTTCATGAAAAGAAGAGTAAAACAACAAGTATGTTTATAAATGTAAATCGAGAAGTTTCATGAAAACCTAAATCATTTAAAACTTTTTTTAAAAACTATTTTTCGTTATTTTAGAGTTTTAACATGAAATCAAACTTATAACTACTAGTATGTTTGATTATAAAGTGAAATCTGAAAAATCAAACTCTAACTAAAAAAATCTATCATTATAAAGTTAAATCGAGAAATAGTTCGTGAATTTTTTTACCTTTTTTCTCTAGAAGTTTTTCTGCTTGTCTTTTCTTCGCCATTTCTGCTTTAACTTTTGTTGAATGCCTGGTTTTACCGTCGTCGGCTAGTGTATTTCGTCGGTAAAGTTTGTGGATTTTGGTTTCGCAAAGAGGGAGAGGAAAAAGTTTTTGGTGGTTGAGTGAGATTAATTTTTTTTTTTTGAAATGATAAATGAAATGACGTTTTTGCATGCTGAAAGCATGAATGAATTATCACAGCTGTCATTGGTAATCGTGGAATCGTGGAATCGTGTTACTGTGCGATTTTTTTAATTTCAACATATAAAACTATATAATGATAATATTTGTGTTATATAATGATAGTTAGTAGGTTGTATAATGCAAGTTTTTGTGTTGTTTAATGAAACCTACTACTTTAAATTATTATATTTGCTAATTGTTTATTCATGTGAAATTCGATGGATAATATATAATGATAGTTTCTTCACTCTATAATGAATGTCTGTGAACTATATAATGCATGTATGTGGTATGTGTATTAAGAAAGTAATAAATTAAGGGCGAATTTTAATTAATAGCGAAAAGACTAAATTGCCCAATAATGCAGGTTTTTGGGGAAAAAATGCCCGCGTTTTTTATTAGATCTGGATCGTTGATTGAGCAAGATCTACGGCCGAGATTGGTTCTTATTTCTTATGGTAACAGTGGTTCTCACTGGATCACGACCCTATATATATATATATATATAGACTAGTGATCATATAATGAAAGACTTTCCCACGTTAAATGAGAATGAATCTGGGCTGTTTATTATTTTAGATCAACGCACCAGCTTTATCCAACTCCTTCCAATTAATTCGCGCGAGATTTCAATAAAAGGGTAAGATATTAACCATCTTCTCTATTTAGATCTAAACACACTCTCTCTCCTAATTTTCTCTTTCCTCCCATTATAACAAACGATTGTATCTTTCTCGATTTAAATTTATTTTTTTACGAATCATATATCAAATTAAACGTATTCTTACGACGATTCATATGATATCCATATTGAATATGTTAAATTTAGAAGACTCGCACGAAAATCTTAATTTCATATTCAGCTGGTATATGTTCTTCATTATATTTACGTTCAGGATAAAAAATGCATCAATTACGCATAAAAAATGTTCCTAAATATTTGCATTTTTTGCATCAAAATGATGCACTATTAACTTTAATAAGATGCATTTTTATTCTAAAGCATAAGCATTTTTGTATTCATATTGAGAGCATTTTTTGCATTGATTATATGCTGCAGTTTTATGCCTAAAATATTGCATTTTTTACATTGAATGTATGCATATTGTGTTTTATGAACTGCACGAAATGAAATTCTAGAATATATATTTTTTACATTTTTGTCCTTTTATGCATTAAGTATGTGCAAAATATGCATCGAAAATTGGAAGGGACGGGCTTAATCTGTGCCGTCGATTGAGATTTTGAACGGCTGAGATCTTTTCTCATTTAGCACGGGAAATCCTATTATCACCTAATCACTACCCTATATATATATATATAGGGGAGTGATCATATGAGAACTCCCCTTAACATGTAAAAATAAGAACTAATCTCGGTCATCCAATTGATGATCCAACGCTCAAGACTAAATAAATCCCGTCTGCATTATAGTGTAGTAAAACATGCATTAAAGGGTAATTTTGTAATACTTTTTCTCTCTCCTCTAAAATCATCCTTAATCTTTAAATGATTATATCTTCTTCGATTTAGATTATTTTTTAATGTATCATATATCAAATTAAAGGTAATTTAATTATCTTTCAAACGAAATCCCTATTGCATATGTTTCGATTTAAAAATTATCGTAAAAAATGAAAATTAGTGATTATATGTATAATTCTCGTAACAGTAAACGAATTCTTATATAATGAATGGAGTTGCACAATATAATGCATGAAGTTATATTATATAATGCAAAATATGATAGATAAAATGCAATAACTTTTTTCCTGCAAGATAAAAAAAATTAAAATTCATTATCTTTGCATACTGTAGATAATTTCATAGGTGTTATAAAAGTTGATCATATATTACTTGTTTTTAATTATGTATTTTTTTGTTATATTATATAAATGTATATTACTATATTATATAATGCATGTTTGTTAGGTATATAATGAATGTTTGCTTGGTATATAATGCATGTCGAGGTAAATATAATGCATGAAGTTATATAATGAATACAATTGCACAATATAATGCATGAAATTATAGTATATAATGCAGAATATGATAGATAAAATGCAACATGTTTATTTCAGCGAAATCATCATTCATCATTATATTTGCACGTGCTATGTATTATATAGCAATAACATATGAATTATAATGAAAGTAATATAATTTTTCTTTAAAATAAAAGTAATACCATATATAATATGCAATGACAAATTCTTATATAATGAATGCAATTGCACAATATAATGCATGGAGTTACAGTATATAATGCCGAATATGATAGATAAAATGTAACATGTTTATTTCAGCAAAATCATCATTCATTATTATATTTGTACTTGTTATGTATTATATAGTAATAACATATGTATTATAATGAAAGTAATATAATTTTTCTCTGAAACAAAAGTAATATCATATATAATGAAGGAAGTAATATCGTATAATGATAGTAATATTGTTCTAAAATAAGAGTAATACCATATTATAATGTAGGAAGATGTTTGTTAGGTATATAATGAATGTTTGGTATATAATGCATGTTTCCTATGCATATAATGCATGTTTGTTAGATATAGAATGCATGTCGAGATAGAATATGCAAACAGAATCTTAAATAAGTAAAAAATGACAAAATACCCTATAATGCAGGTTTTTTGAGATAAAATGACCGAAAATTTTAGTAAAATCCTGAGCGTTAATTCATCAAAATCAATTGCGAGGATTGGTTCTTATTTATTATGGTAATAGTGGTTCTCACTGGATCGCATCCCTATATATATATAGGGGTGCATTCTAGGCTGAACTCATCTTCCTGAATGAACTATGAACTTTCATTGTTGTGTGTATAATTGATCATTATTGTATGTATGATATCTCATTACAGTATCATATACACTACAATGATCAATTACACACACAACAATGAAGTATCATAATTAAGTACTATAATGAACTATCATATAAACTACAATGATCAATTATACATACAACAATAAAAAGTTCATATTTCATTCAGGACAATTAGTTCGGATTTGAACGCTACTCTATATATATATATATATATATATATATGTATACATAAACTACCGAAAAAGACAAACTCTCATATGAGACCGTCTCATTATTTTTATTGTGAGACAAATTTAATGATGTATTTAGTTTATTGAAATGATGTATTTCTTTATTTCAAATTATGTATTTCTTTATTACAGATAATTTATTTTTTTATATAGAAAAAATAATATATTAAAAAATAAAATAATGTATTTAACGTATTAAAATGATGTATTAGGGTTTGTTTCAAAATAAAAAATGGTGAAACCGTCTCTATACCAACTCAAAAAAGAGATATGTTATCGTTTTCCAAATCTAATGGTTCCCTAACTTTAACTGATAATTATGTAATGTAATTTCATTAAATAAAATCAAATCATCTCTTCCTCAGCTCCTCAAACTCAATCACTTCACTCTCACTAGAGGTGGCCACTTTCAACCGAAATTGTCGGAATCGGTTTGCCAATTCACGGTTCGAAACTGGAATTGCCACAAACGATTCCAAACTGAAACCATAATCGTTTTCTAGCGGGCCGGTTCAAGTTCAAGAATTTAATCGGAATCGGCACTTCTGAACTGTTGAACTGCCACATTAA
>JAPKLW010004060.1:0-15653 GCA_026898455.1 Plectranthus barbatus
TCAAAATATTTATATATGCATAATTTTAAATATAATTAATTAGATAAATAAAATCAATTTTAAATTTATATTTACGTATTCATAAATATTAATATATAAAATATATTTATGCAACGCACGGGTGTAATTCTAGTTATCCTATAATAATACCATATTTTTATTAGTTTAAAAGAATAGTTAGTATAATAACTTAATGAGAAATAATATTTTAAAAAAAATTACAAATAATAATTTTTTAATTATTGTTTATTATATATATATATATATGTGTGTGTGTGTGTGTGTGTGTGTGTTATATAATAGAATAAATAAAATAAAAGTAAAAATATAAAAATGTGTAAATCTTTTAAGGGAGTAGTTGTTTTTACTAAACGAATTATTTGGTCATTTTTGGGTTGACCTGAAATAAACAAGTCGGGTTCAGGTTAGTATATAACGTGTTAATATTACGTCCCAACCCGACATGCCAACTTGAACCCGACCCAATTGTAACCCTTAATTAAAAAGTTTGAAACTAGTATCATGCATTAGGTGAAAAAAAGATTTTAAAAAAAATGCAATCTAAGATAACAAACAAGCAGGGAAAATAAAAGGTTGTACTAACCGGCTTTAGAGTTTCATGACTGCACAGAGGATAGGCATCGGAACGAGCAACCCATATAGTATGCCAGTAGGCACCAAAAAATACTGGGTCACATCTTAAGCCTGAAAAGATAGAACAAAAAAAACTGAGTTTCTATATTTTCTTCTCTTCACCAGAGCACGTGTAAAAACATTGTCTTATAGTGAACGTAAGTAAGTAAGATGCATAAAAGTAAAAGAGAAATTTACAATGTTACAGTGTTAGACCCTAAAACCCTTAGCGGTGATTTTGCTTTTTTTTTTAAAGAAAAAAAACCACAAAACCATCATTATACTACTATTATGTCCTTATATTATTACAAGAATATGTGAATCGAGTATAAGTTATTAATAGGCCTTCTAATTTTTTAAAAAATATATTATCAACTTTAAATATTTTGCATTAAGGTAGTTATTATAAAAACTAGAAACAAAATAAATAGAATTATTTGTTCAAGATTGTTGGTCCTAGAACAAGTTCATGCAAGAGAGATGGAATTGAGAGGAGATAACAACTACATGGAAAAGGAACAAGGCCGCCCCAACTACAAATTATTTCTTTGAGAGCTAATCTCATCTTGTTACTCTTATCTAGCTAGATTCAGCTCATTCAAGTTCTCATATCCATTATAAAAGGCTCAAGAAGAACATTTTGCAAATACATGCTCCGCTGCATATAGAAAGATAGATTAATGAATCTCAATGAAAATCGCACCGGTTTCAATAGCGCGGGCATTTGTTACACTTGAATAACACCTTAAGAGCCTTAGGCTAGAAATCGATGACCACTACTAGTGTTAGATTACTATCTCTATAAAGACTCAAAATTATACCATAATAAATTAAACCAGCTATTCAAATATTCAAAATCACATACTTAATAAACAAAATGCATTTATAAATAAAAGATGCGTCTTTATGAGCATATTTGCAAAACACCAACATGAGAGAGAATATATACAAAAGTCACCTAGAAATTGAAATAAGACCACTTATATGAAAATCCTCAAATGAAATTTACTTTGAATCAGGTAATGGCTTTCTTGGGAGATAAAGTTTCAACTCAAAGCCTAAAAGGTAGAAAATCATATCAAAAAGTACATTGAGAAGCTAATGAATTTAAAACAAATTTATGTTCTTCAATTGAGAAGGAACGATGCATGCAGTAGGTAATGTTTATGTTGAGAAGAAGCTGAAAATAAATTAATGTTGCAATCAAAATGAATTTAAAAACGACTATAAAAAATAAATATTTCATTTGTGAAAGGCCTATATAATTTCGAATAGGGGAAAGTCCACAACAATTTAGTTATTATACCTGACTCACCTTCGTGGAGCTGCACATAAATCTACTACTCGCTTTACCCCTGTAAATTTACATCAAATAATCATTTTTCAGACGCCAATGTTTCATGAAATTACACCTATATATCAAATAAAGACAACGAACAAGCATTCCACTAAATCAGCTATAAATGTGAGACACGCCAAACATATTACAAGAATAAATCAGTCTCTGCAAACCTTCAAATATTTTCAAATTCCTCTTCAATATAAAGCAGTTCGAAGGCACTCCAGGCACGCCAACTTCCCTCTTTGGCTTTCCTATAAATAATGAAGGCTAAGCTCCCTTACTCATAAAAATAAACTATTGCAAAAATGCTGCAAGGTGGGGTCTAGTATCAAAACTACAAAATTTGTTTCACTATTAACTAAACTAGAGACGTTCTCACTTTCACTATTAACTAAACTAGAGACGTTCTCACTCTAGTAAAATGTGTACGGTCACATCGTTGTTCCATTTTGAATAGTGGTGGACCCAAAGAGAAGAAAAAGATAAAAATAAAATGCAGAACTTGAGTAAATGTCATCTCCATATGAGAACTTGAGTTGGCAAGTAAAGGACCGAAACCCCAAACCCTAAATCATAACCCCTAAACCCAAGCTAGGAGAGGTTCCTAAGTCTTGGAGTTTACTAGATATGATACAGACACAGCTCCTCCATACTTGGCTTCTCTCATAAGCATGGATCAGTTGGGTTATCAAACTTCAGATTTTGTTATGCTTAGTTGGTTTCATTTGAGTTTGTTAATCTTATTTCTTCCTTAGTTGATAGAGTTATGATCTTTTTCTTCGGGATAGCCTATTATTGGTTATTCTCAAACTGATGAAGGAATCCAAGAGGACGAATTAGTGACTGGGGGATTTTTTGGGATCCTGGATCCCAAGAAATAGTGACAAATAAAAGAAATAAAGTAAAGAAAAAGGAAAGTAAAAAAAAAAACTTGAAAACATTAGCCGGTTGACTTACCAGTCAGATCTTCCATATTTGATGGTTTCACATCAACAATATTGAAGCTCTGATTGCTTATTTCCAAGTTCCAAAGATTTACTCGCAGATCATTGGCTGATATAAATGTTTCACCATCGCTACAGGGCATTAACACAAGGAAATTATATCAGAACTCAAGCAAAGAAAATTATCAGAAAGTGAGTGCAAAGAGGTGCTAAAAAGCATGAAAACAATTTTTCAAAGCAATGCTATACATGCCATAGTGCTAAGGACAAGAATAGTTGATCGACTCTCTACTAATCCAATGCCCCCACTAATATGTATTTGTACAAAGTAGGTGAACCAATACATGGAGTGTTCATTTACTGATTACAACTTGGATGATAAGAGTCTGGAAATATTATTTCCGCGACAGAATTGAACGATGTAGAGAATCACATCAATGTGAAAGGAATTGCCAGCCAACTTAATACTTTCAGAAGTTCTCCTCTTAGTGTTTTATCAATTTTCAGAAGACATCTTTAACCAACTGTATGGAATTTTTTACCAAAACACATCAGAAAAAGGGGGGTAAACAAGCAGAATAAGAAAAAAGACATGCACTGGAAGGCATATCCTACTTACTAACGTACTTTGACGATTCTAATCAACTCAATGAACAGGAAGAAGCATTTCCTTCTTCCATCTGTAGTTCGAAATTACCCGACCAAAATATGATTTATTCTTGCCATCCAACTTCTAAGGTTAAGGCAACAGCTAAGGGGTATAAAACAATAGAGAATTACCAAACAATCAAATCCATATCAAAACATCAAATTCAAAAAAAAAAAAATCTTAGGGCCAAAAAGCCATTGGCAGCTATTGCAATAATAAGAATCTTCACCTGTTATTTGAGATTGAATTAATATGGTAATCGTGTGCATGAGCATATACCCTCCTACATCTTGCAACAAGATTTGTCTCACTGCTTGTGACCTACACATACCCAGTAAAGCATTACAGGAAGCAAAAAATAAAAATTAATGAGTGAGGGCATTTAAAAACTAGTGCCAAGTGCACACCTAAGTTAGAGTGCATCAGAAAATTGATCCAATTTGACGGTTAATGAAGTCAAGAAGTAAATATCCGAGAAGGCGGAAATCTAAAGAAAAGCAAATTTAATGCATGCGTTTAACTGGATCCCAAAAAAATGACACAAAACAAAACAAGCTTCAGTCACTAAAAAATGCTCAAAAAACATTTAGAGTAACAATTTGCCAACAACTAATTTCATAATGAAAGTGAAACTAGATATTTGTCAAGTACAGCTACCACTGGTAATCGCAGTGAGGCGATGCTCCCAGGTGGAAAAGACAAGTCATTGCTCAAGGAGTTGAACGACCGATCTTGACAGCCACCATTAACCACACACTTTGGAGCAGAAGAACTAGAACTTGCAGCACTACTACTTCCAGCAGATTTAGATGCGTCTGCATTCATTTCAGAGATTCTCTTGACTTTCTTCTCTTGAACCTGTTTAGAAGTCAAAATTAGAACTACATGGAGACAACGAGGTGGACAGACACAAAAAACATATATAGATGTATTATCATGAATCTCTAATATCTCAAATTGGAATTGGTTTCTTTCATAAACCATGACCTGTGGCCATCATTGGATTTCTAACTAGGGTTAAACCATCTCCACCAAAATGAAAGAAATACAAATAACAATAAAGACAACATATGAATACAGAAAAAAGGGCCAAACAAAATGAATATCATTGAACAAGTTCATATTGTAATCCAATACTCAGAACATGGTAATCACTAATCCCAATTCAAGTCCCAAATCAGAAACTGGCAGCAAATATATATGTTACCAGACCTTCAGAACAACATATACACGATTGGAATAAAAGAAACACAATGGTGATACTCCAGATTACCACAATTAACCATTAGGTAAAGAAAAAGTAGCATAGATCGTGTTAACCATTGAAATATGAATTTCTAGTTCTCACCTTCCAAAATTTAATGGTTTTGTCATTAGTAGACAGAAGAAAAAGAGCACCATTAGCTGCCTGACACCAGCGGATCTTTGTTGATTTTCTCCTCAGTTTCCAGACTTTTGAGATAATCAAACTAATGAAATACACGCATCATCAGAATGACTAAACCTTTATTCAGCTTCATCGTTAAGAAAATGGGAGGATAGAAAAGAAAGGAAAAAACTGAAAGAGATCTGTGTTTTAACGCGCGCCTAGGCGAGGAGGCGCGCCTCGAAACAGGCCGATCGCCTCAACGGGTGTGATGCGCGCAGGGTCCGCGAGGCGCGGCGGAGGCGCCCGATGCGTGGCGAGGCGTGCGAAGCGCGCCCAGGCGAGGATGCCATCGCCTCCTGGATATTGCTTTTTCAGAATTTTTTTTTAATTTTTAATATTTAATTAAAACCCTAAAAATTTAGTATACCCACCCCCAACCCCTCGACTCGTTCGAAAGAAATAACCCACGCGAACAGAAAAGCAATCGTGCGAAGCCAACCCAGCCGACCCACCCCACTCTGCCGGCCGCTCCCTTCCGCCACCGCCGCCGGCCATCCCGCGTCGTCCGGTCGCCGCCGCTCAGCCTGCATCGTTAAGTTTTTTTTTTCTTTTTAATCTTGTCGACTGCCTTTCCCTCACCCTCACCCACCATCCCTGCTTCTCAGACGCTCACCCACCGGCGCTGCTGCCCAGAACCTCCGCCGGCGCTGCTGCCCAGACCCGCCCGCATCGCTGACTCGCTGTCCATAGCCCCCAGACCCGCTGCACGTCGTCACCTGCCTAGCCACAGGCCCACAGCCCTGCTGCAGCTCGTTAGTTTCTTACTGCACTTGATGATATGGAATTTGATGATTAGTTTGATATGATTGAACATGTGGTTTTTGGAATTGAGACAATGAGACTTTGATTAATGTTCTTAACTTATTGTGTTTTTGTAATTTGTTGAACTTGAATTTTAGTTATTAATCTTTTTATTTTGCTATATTTCATAAATTATTTGTTTAATGACATGATATATAATATGAGTAATTACATATAATTATGTATAATTTTTTTTAAAGGGGGGTCCTTGAGGCGCTCGCCTCGTCCTGAGTCGCCTCGCGCCTCGCACCCTTGTCGCCTCACCTCGCCTCGCGCTTTTTAAAACCCAGAAAGAGATTTGTTTAATAGGAAACAGGAAAAATACTAAAACAAAGCCCATATAATTATTGTGTATAATAATATGATGGTGAAAACTCTGAAGAAACAATAGTACAAAATTAATGCCGAGTACCTCAGGTTCATGACTCTGGAACTCAGTTTTATAACGGAACTCTGGATGTCGACTAACTGAATAGTCCATCCTCTCTAAGTCTCTACAATTTCGACCATGCTGTAAACAAGTTCGCCAAAAAATAAATAAATAAATAAAATTTGAAAATAGATAACAGAATGTGCATAAAATGAAATATTTTCTTGTCAGTAGGAACATCACCTCTTTTGTATCAGTCTTTTCAAATAACACAACCCTTCCACCACGGTCACCGGTGGCTAGATGGTCACCAGTTTTATCAAACTCAATTGCTGAGATAATATCAACTACAAATGCCGAAAGAAACATAAATGTGAAATTCTAATTATGAGGTGTTTCAGTTGAATTTCAACCTTTTTTTAATTCTAGCACAGCAATCAAATGAAAGCAGAATACTAGAACAATGAAAGGAGAAAAAAGAAAACCTTCACGTAATAAGAGCCAAAGTAAGATGTTACCACAAGTTCCAAGGTACCTAGAATATAGACATAAGTTTACAATACATGGCACAGTATACTGCAACACTAAGATTTATATAAGCATCAGTTACCGGAGACTCTTCATACACTCGCTCATGATAACAAAAATAGAAGAAAGAAACACTAGCAAGCCAACTGGGTAACTTTAGCAAGTTCAAAACATAATCAAAATAACAGATTTCCAAATCCTAATTCTTACCACATCCTCCCTCCTACCCCACCCCCAAAAAGATAGGGAAAAGATTTCCCAAGAAAAAACCCCAAAAGACATCTAAAGTGATTAGTCATTACATACACTCAGTCTCATCAATCGTGGTGACTTTTCAGACAACTGCAAGCTATGGAGGTTTCTCATTATTGACTCCAAATAGTGGATAAAGGTCACAAATGTAATCTCTACCAACACCAAAATGCTGCATGAATAGATTTAACTGAAAACTCTCAAATTGTCAACATAACAATCAAAGCTTGCAGTTCAAGCCAGAAAATATATTCTTCGTATGTCCGGACTCATGGTTAGTGAAAGTTAGTTTTCAAAGCCACGGGCGGCAAAGACAACCAAAAAAGATTTACAGAGTATAAAGAACTTCGTAAAACAAGAAAACATTAGAAATAAAAGAAGGCGGAAAGCAAACGCAAGCAGAAGATGAACAGGAAAATTGGACAACGAACTCAAATCGCTCGACAGGAAAAGACAATCAAAAAAGATTTAGAGACAGTAAAAGAACTTCTTAAAACGAGAAAACATAGATATCAAGAATGATAGAAAGCAAACGCAAGCGAGAGATAAACAGGAAAATATAACAATGAACTCAATCTAATCCACTCCACTCCTCAGGATCACCCCTTTATACACTATATAAGACACTGGCATGAAGATCACACACTGAAATCCCCAATCAATCAACCCCCATTAACTCCTTCCAATCATGCCATTAACGATCCAAAAACAGATCAAATCCACAGAAACAAAAACCCTAATCAACAGATCGAAAACAGACAATATTCTTTCTCATCCGCTAATTCATCATTTACCTTATTGTACTTCTTCGCCGGCCGTCATCTCGCCGAATACCTGCGAGAAATTCCAGTCGAGCGGCGCAGGTAGACCAGCCGCAGCTGATGCCACCTCTCCATCACTACCACCTCCACCATCCATTTTTCTCCGACACTCGGGGAAATCAAAATAAAACCAACGGCAATATCAAAAAAGAACCTCAGAGAACAAAAACCAATTTTCCTCTCCCCCTTCCTGCTAGAACTTCATCGATATTAAGAATCGGATTTAGGTTTAGGAATCAAACGAAGATCGGAGCAGCAGCGGAATGCTGGATTCAGATTCGAACAATTTTCGCCGGAGTGTGCAACACAAATACAACATCGATTAGTACAAAACAAAAACGAGGATTCAAATTTTCTCTCTCTATGTGTAGATATATTGATTTGTACGTATAGAGAGTGGGAAAAATTCTTCCTCTTTTCAATACTTTACCGTTCTCTTTTTATTCACAAAAAGGCTATGTAGTATTGTTTTTTCTCTCCCTCTCTCTCTCTCTTAAAGCCAATATCATCAAAAATTCAAATTCATATATATTTTTCTCACTTTTTTTATACTAATATTTTTTCCCATGGCTACCAAGAACAAAGTCAAAATAATTAATTTGATCAGTTTAATTTAATTTAATACATATTAAATAAGTTCAAAAATATAATTTAAATTTGATTAGTTTTGGAACTATGATAAAGTAAAAAACCTAACCTTAATTAACATCTATTTACTGTAATAATTACATGTTTTTTAATATAAATGTTTATTTTAATCTTTTAGATATAAATATAGTGAATGTCAACTTTTTTTCAGCTAGGAAATGTAAAACATTTTAGGTAAGACTAATGTGATTATATATGCCATTTTCTATCTTCTAAATAAATATTTCTGCCAGTATGTCTGATTTTATCGTAATATATCTACATCTATTTTTTTTTTAAATGATGTTTATATAACTTCATTTACTAACATCGATTTTGCATGAGTTATTTCATGAACGTAAAAGATGAATTCGGTATAACGTGACCATCTAAATTCCTATTTATACAGCTGAATAAATGATTCAAACAAAAAATTAAATTTATTCATCTGATTAATAATCCTTTCCCGGCACAAGCTAGGTTACCCTAAATATGTGAGAATCGATCGATTTTGCATGAGTTATTTCATGAACGTAGAAGATGAATTCGAGATAACGTGACCATATAAATTCTTATTTATAAAGCTAAGTACATGATTCTAACAAAAAATTAAATTTATTCATCTGATAAATACTCCTTTCCCGGCACCAGCTAGGTTATCCTAAATAAGTGAAAATTGATCGATTTTGCATGAGTTATTTCATGAACGTAAAAGATGAATTCGGGATAATGTGACCATCTAAATTCTTATTTATACAGCAGAGTACATGATTCAAACAAAAAATTAAATTTATTCATCTGATTAATACTCCTTTCCCGGCACCAGCTAGGTTACCCTAAATAAGTGAGAATCGATCGATTTTGCATGAGTTATTTCATGAACGTAAAAGATGAATTTGGGATAACATGACCATCTAAATTCTTATTTATACAGCTGAGTACATGATTCTAATAAAAAATTAAATTTATTCATCTGATAAATACTCATTTCCCGGCACCAGCTAGGTTACCCTAAATAAGTGAGAATTGATCGATTTTGCATGAGTTATTTCATGAACGTAAAAGATGAATTCGGGATAATGTGACCGTATAAATTCTTATTTATACAGCTGAGTACATGATTCAAACAAAAAATTAAATTTATTCATCTGATTAATACTCCTTTCCCGGCACCAGTTAGGTTACCCTAAATAAGTGAGAATTGATCGATTTTGCTTGAGTTATTTCATGAACGTAAAAGATGAATTCGGGATAATGTGACCATCTAAATTCTTATTTATACAGCTGAGTATACGATTCAAACAAAAAAGTAAATTTATTCATCTGATTAATATTCATTTCCCGGCACAAGCTAGGTTACCCTAAATATGTGAGAATCGATCGATTTTGCATGAGTTATTTCAAGAACATAAAATATGAATTCGAGATAACGTGACCATCTAAATTCTTATTTATAAAGCAAGTACATGATTCTAACAAAAAATATCTGATTAATACTTCTTTCCCAGCACCAGTTACGTAACCCTAAATAAGTGACAATGGATCGATTTTGCATAAGTTATTTCATGAACATAAAATATGAATTCGGGATAACGTGACCAACTTAATTCTTATTTATACACCTGAGTACATGATTCTAACAAAAATTTAAATTTATTCATCTGATAAATACTCCTTTCCCAGCACCAGCTAGGTTACCCTAAATAAGTGAGAATCGATCGATTTTGCATGAGTTATTTCATGAACGTAAAAGATGAATTCGGGATAACTTGACCATCTAAATTCTTACTTATACAGCTGAGTACATGATTCTAACAAAAAATTAAATTTATTAATCTGATAAATACTCCTTTTCCGGCACCAGCTAGGTTACCCTAAATAAGTGAGAATCGATCGATTTTGCATGAGTTATTTCATGAATGTAAAAGATGTATTCGGGATAATGTGATCATCTAAATTCTTATTTATACAGCTGATTACATGATTCAAACAAAAAATTAAATTTATTCATCTGATTAATACTCCTTTCCCGGCACCAGCTAGGTTACCCTAAATATGTGAGAATTGATCAATTTTGCATGAGTTATTTCATTAACGTAAAAGATGAATTCGGTATAACGTGACCATCTAAATTCCTATTTTTACAGCTGAGTAAATGATTCAAACAAAAAATTAAATTTATTCATCTGATTAATACTCCTTTCGCGGCACAAGCTAGGTTACCCTAAATATGTGAGAATTGATCGATTTTGCATGAGTTATTTCATGAACGTAAAAGATGAATTCGAGATAACGTGACCATCTAAATTCTTATTTATAAAGCTAAGTACATGATTCTAACAAAAAATTAAATTTATTCATCTGATAAATACTCCTTTTCCGGCACCAGCTAGTTTACCCTAAATAAGTGAGAATTGATCGATTTTGCATGAGTTATTTCATGAACGTAAATGACGATTTCGGGATAATGTGACCATCTAAATTCTTATTTATACAGTTGAGTACATGATTCAAACAAAAAATTAAATTTATTCATCTCATTAATACTCCTTTCACGGCACAAGCTAGGTTACCCTAAATATGTGAGAATCAATCGATTTTGCATGAGTTATTTTCTTTAGTGATTTTTCTTTCTAGGTTTATCTGATTTTCGATGAGTGTAATATCCCAAATTTTAAATTAGCGATAATTGGCTTAATTAATTATCTAAAAAAGAGATTAATTATTTTAACCCTTTAAATTGCTCGTCATTCAGTTTTCGACACTCATTATCGAAAGCATGTTTGTTTCATGCAAACAAAATTCCTATGAGTATGTTTTGAGAAACCCTAGGCAAACCTACATACGAAATTTATGGAAGCAAATCGTGCGCGATAAATCGGGGTTTCTTGCATATTTGAAGTACTTTGAAATCAACAATTTGCACCCGCAAGCTCCATTTCGTTCACCAAGCTAGGGTATGCTAGAGAATGATTTATGAGAATTATAAAAATAAACCGAATGAGATTCCGATACCCGTGAAATGTTTTATGATTTTTCGAACTATTAAGTTCGGGTTGAAAATGCGAAATTCCAATAATTGTGGAATTAAATCCACGAGTAGAACTCGTGATTTCGATCATTTCTATGGATGTCCATTTTCCAAAATGGAAAATGATTGTCGAATTCAAAATCAACAAAGTTTGATTAACAAGGTTTATTACATAAAATAACTGATCCGGAAAATTTTCAAATTAAATGTAATTATTAATTTAATATCAACCAACGTGGACTTTAAAAAAAATAAATTATATATATTTAAAGTCCCTTAATTATAGGAATTAATAAGTGAGTGCAGAAAGATAATTGTCTAATATACCCATAATGAAAAATTAACTATTCCTGCTCTTTTGAACTTCTTTGTTATAAGATATTAGAAGATTTCATCCCAGCATTTAACAATTTGTCACATCAGCTGTTAAAAATGCTTATGTGTTTTTATTATTTCTCACGCAAGTATAAAAAATTCTCACATTCAAAGCAAAATCTTAATAATCTCCCCCAACATAGGTAACATTGGTGGAGTTGGGACTCTTCTAACTCGTGCAATGTTTTCGAAGACTCTTGTCATTTATTTATTTATTTTCATTTTGATTTGAGATATGTTTTCTGTCTTGATTTCGTAGATGTTGGGAGCGTTGTTGGTTGGACCGAATTTTCTTAAGTGATTTTTCTTCATAGGTTTCTTTGATTTTAGATGAGTGTAATATCTCGGATTTTTAAATAAGCTCTTCCATAAAATATTCAATATTATATTTTTTGTATTATATTTTAAATAACAATTTTGTTTGTGTATAATTGATGGCTGCTATTTCTAACAGATTAATTATAATAACAGCGGCAAATAAATTTATAAACCCTAAGGTTATCGATCCAGGGGAATTGTATGGGGAAACTATCCTATGTACTAGCTATGGTTCTAAAATTCATTGTTTGAGGAATTCAAAATCGGGGTTTTGTTTGGAAAATAAAGATAACAATACTTGAAAATTAAAGAGTTTTGGAAAGCAAATTAAAGAACACAGATTCTAGGGAAGAACTCTTATTATGGATAACATGTAGGAATCAATTAATTTAACAGGTGGAATACTGCAATGATGTTATATCTCCTTGTTTGGCAAATATAACCTAGATTACTAATTAGTGACTCATCTCCGCTCGGTCTCAAAGTACACCAAACTAGTCAATCCGATAAGCAAATCAGTTCAATTCCTACATCTATTACATCTGTTTGGATAGTGTAGATTTTATCATGTATTCCTATTCCCACTATTAATATTCACCTATCGGTCCTTCTCTCAATAGCTAGACATCTAAATTAATCGTCACCTCTCGGTCCTTGAATTAATCTAGAATTATAGAATAAACACAGGAATCATGAACCTAATTAATTAATCCTAACATGCATCCATAATAATATTCAACCCCTAGAACCCGCTAGGGTTTCTAGCCACTCATCTTAGATAGAAATCCAAAAGAAAACATATTAAATTGCGTAAACATAAAAGAACTTACAAGAAAAATAAAGGGTTTCGTGTTCCCCAAGTCTCCAAACTCTAAAAACTCTAAACTATGAATGCATGTAATTGGTGCTGAAAAATCGAATTTACATAGGTATTTATAGTGGTGGATGTGTATCCTATCAAATCTAGGGCTAAAGATATGAATAAATCCGAATTTAATCAGATTTTTGCTCCAGCAGAGAACCTCGCGTCGACCGCTTCTGATTCACGTCGATCGACGAGCCTCTTGATCTTCGTCGATCACTTCTGATTGGCGTCTGTCGACGCAGCTTCTCGCCCCTCCTGCGCGGTCTCACGGTTTTGGCCATAACTTTCTCTTCCGAACTCCGATTGACCCGATTCCAGTTGCGTTGGAAAGCTAACTCAAAGCATCATCCATTTCCATGTGCCAATAGCTCGAATTCCTCTTGTGGACGAAATCTTCACTGCTACTCTTACATGTCACTGCTTTCGGAACGGATTTCTCGTGAATTTAGGCCTAAAACCCTACAAAAACACCAAAACGCGCATAATATCACCTAATATAGACTCATGCACATAATATATATATATAAACTCAATAAAACTAAATAAAATAGTAGAAAATAATATAGATAAGCGAGTAAAATAATGAGCTTATCAATAATGAATCACTAAATCCTAACAATGTATTTTTTATATTTAAATTAATGAATACGTAAGTATTGCAATGTGTTTTTGATTAATTACAGAGGAAAACAATGAATATTTTCATTCGTTATATATAAGAAAATTTTCAAACAATGAGTAATTGTTAATTTAATATCAACCAACGTGACTTTTAATAAAATAAATTATATATGTTTAAAATCCCTTAATTATAGGAATTAATAAGTAAGTGTAGAAAGATAATTGTTTAATTTACCCTTAATGAAAAATTACTATTCCTGCTCTTTTAAACTTCTTTGTTATAATATATTAGTAGATTTCATCCCATCATTTAACAATTTGCCACATCAACTGTTAAAAATGCATATGTGTTTTTATTATTTTTCTTAATCTTGCACACATGTAAAATAATATATCAAAATAAAAAATAAAACTAAAAGAAAAATAAAAAGTTTTAGGTTATTAAATTTGGGCGGAAATGGTCACTAGAAATCACATCTCACCCATAACAGTAACCACACGCAAGAATAAAAAATTCTCACATTCAAAGCAAAATCATAATAATCTGCCCCAACATAGGTAACATAGGTGGAGTTGGGACTCTTCTAACTTGTGCAATGTTTCGAAGACTCTTGTCATTTATTTATTTATTTTCACTTTTGATTTGAGATATGTTTTCTGCCTAGATTTCGTAGATGTTGGGAGCGTTGTTGGTTGGACCTGATTTTTTTAGTGATTTTTCTTTGTAGGTTACTTTGATTTTAGATGAGTGTAATACCCCGGATTTTAAATAAGCGATAATTGGCTTAATTAATTATCTAAAAAGGGAATTAATTATTTTAACCCTTTAAATTGCTCGTTACTCAGTTTTCGACATCCATTATCGAAAGCATGTCTGTTTCATGCAAAAAAGATATTTATAAATACGTTTTGAGAAACCCTAGGCAAAACTACATACGAAATTTAAGGAAGAAACTCGTGCGCGATAAATCGGGGTTTCTTGCGTATTTGGAGTACGTTAAAATCAACAATTTGCTCCCGCAAGCTCCATTTCGTTCACCGAGCTAGGGTATGCTAGAGAATGATTTATGGGAATTATATAAACAAACGGAATGAGATTTTGATACCCGTGAAATATTTTATGATTTTTCGAACTCTTAAGTTCGTGGTGAAAATGAGAAATTCAAAAAATTGTGGAATTAAATCCACGAGTAGAACTCGTGATTTAGATCATTTCTATGGATGTCCATTTTTCAAAATGGAAAACTATTGTCGAATAAAGGTTGATTAACGAGGTTTATTACATAAAATAACGGATCCAGAACCGATGAATAGGATCGTGCCACGTGTCACCTTATCTATTCAATCCCGAAACCCTAAACCCGAAACCCGAACCCCGAAACCCGAAAACTGACATAATAATTTTGACAATAAAGTTTTTTCACTGTTCTCTTTTAATAGTTAAATTATTTAATTATATTAAAATATAATTATAAGGATATATATTTATGTATCAGTATATTTATATGCTTTTTTATATTATACATCCAATTATTTATATAAATTTAATAAAACCAAAGCAAGTAGATAAAACATGTATTTATTTTTTTTTCATATTTATATTTTATGAAAATTTTAATTATAAGCTAATATTTATTACTCCCTCCGTCTCAGTTTAATTGTCTCACTTTCTTTTTTCGTTTGTCCTAGTTAGTTGTCTCATTACTAAAAAATTTAACTTTTCACACTTAACAATAAAATATTTATTTCACTTAAGTTATTTTACACTCACACTAATTGGTTATTATGTCCGATCAAGCCGGGACGGAGGGAGTATTTTATAATTATTATTGTCATATTTATTTTAGAGTAAGAAATATAAGATCAAAACAAATGAATAAGTTATCAAATGCTATTAAAAAAATAACAAGTACAAAACAATAAATATGCAAAGTATATGATAATAAAATTATTAAATATTATAAAAATAAGTTAAACAATAATAATAATAATTATGACTAAATAACTTCTCTTAGTGTATGTCGAAAAACTCCATTATTATCCACAA